>MJUU01011869.1:9793-24581 GCA_002080025.1 Modiolus philippinarum | reverse complement strand
GGATCTAAAAATTGGAAAACCGCTGCCGAAATATTACTTCCTCGGAAGTAAATTTTTTTAGGGAACTTTAGGGAATATATATATTCAGTTTTGCATGTCACTAAAATTGTAATGGTCAAATTCCTCAGTGGAAAGATGATCTCGATAATATTATATCCTTAAACTCTAACTCAGTTCGTTCTTGCTTTTAGACGCTTATATATATTTATAAAGTTATTTATACTCAATGCTAACAGTGTTTCAGCTTTAATCTTGCAGAACAAATTATGTGTTACAAGTAAATTTTGAGACAATGGTTGGCGACATGAAGGATTCATCAAAGATAGAGATAAGAAGACTATCAACGGAATCATCAGTTGTACAAAAGTTCCACCCCCTGGCTACACAGTGGAAGTGGTATTGGAAAGATCAACAACATGACAAGTGGATATTATACGAAGAAATGGCAAGTGCAGTATAACTTGAAAGTTTAGTTTCAGGTCGATAGACACTAACTTTCCACTTCATTAGCCATTTCTCATAGATCAAATCAAAATTATATATAGATCCAATCCTACAAAATTCAGATCTAGTATAAAAAACTTCTAAAACCACTTTTGCAAATCTTAAAGGTCAAATCAATTTTGTAATTGAAAATGTTAAGGGGATTATCGATTTTGCATGTATGTGACTATCCATTTGCAATATAAATTTTGAATATACAGTGTGAACTTAATGAGAAAAAAAAACCCAAAATTTAACTATTAAATACTCGTTGAATGAATAAAATTATGACACAGAGGGTGATCTAGTTTTTATTTGCACGTTTTTCATTTAAAAAATGTATGGGTAATAGCTGACAAAAACAGACGGCTAGATTCGGGACAGTGGAGATAATTTCATCGTTAGAAAATGTTTAAACCCGATTCATGATCTTCAATAAATGCTTTTCACGATCTTTTAATATTCTTTAGAGTATTTGTATTAATACCAAGAGGGTAAAACAAAACCAAAACCCCAAAATAAGCAGAAGTATACAGATTGTGACACCCTCCTTTGAAGCAACTCTGAAATTATTACGATATTTCAACATGATTGCACCATCCTGTATCGAAGGTCAGTTTATAAAATAATATTAATTGTGTGCTTCATAACCTGTTTTATTGTAGAATCCCGCAGGATATAATGATATGCTTGATAGTGAAAATTTAGAACAACACTACCAAGAGAATCCAAATGGACAGATGAATTTTGGTAATCTTGGAGATGAGTGTATTGTAGACTTTTGTTCAATGAAGCAGAAACATAAAAGTCATAAGGCTCAGATATGTGTTAGAAGACGCCCATTTCTAGTTCAGCCAAGCGATGTTCAGAAAAGAAAGAAAAAGTAGGATGCTTCTTATTTTTTTTTATATAAAAATCATAGGACACTTATATATTCGGGTTTATGTAAATACTATATGGAGCAAAATCAAACAGTAGTGGAAAAATGGTTTTGAGTTCAGAATCTGCACTCGCCCTTTCGTTTTAAAAAGACAATTTTTTTTTCAATTAATTGGCCAAGTAGCTGAGAATTTTCCCATTTCTTCCTATGGTAGGATGGGTTTTTCATTACCTAATGAGAACACAGGACGAACTTGTCGGACAAATGTTCACAATAATGCCTTGTTAGAACTTCAATACCTTTATTTAGCAGATCCCATCTCCGTGATAAATGGCCGCTAGCAGGAAACTTTTTTTAGCATTGTGCTCTTAAGAAAGTCATCTAATGATCTTCTCTGAACCTACAAACGCTATGAAAAATATCTATAGACCCCCGTCTTTGTTAGAGAGAGTCCAACAGCCAGGAACGCTCCAAAAGTAGCAAAAAGTGGGGTTAATAGTATACCATCAAACACTGTTGTAAATGCATTCAATTACTTTGACAATTAAAAACAAAAAAAAAAAATATATATCTGTATCGTCTCCTTAAAATAAAATTATGTCCTTTAGCTCAGCTCCTTATCTAAATGGCCGCATAGCTGTTCATCCAGTTATTTGTGAAACATGTTCAAAGAAAGTCTTTTTTTTAGTGCTCACTCAGTTATGACAAACCTATTCATAATGGTCTGTAGATGCTCTCCTTCAAAAAATGGGTTTGCACCTTTTTTGAACCTCATACAAAATGGCCGCCAACATTGGGAGCTTTTTGTTAATTGATTTGAAGAATAATTACTCCTTAGCCAAATGGGCAATTTAAATAACCCTATAAATTTTTGTTTCAAAATAGTAGGTCAGCACCAACCGTGAACATAATTAATTTAACATCAAGTTATATTCGGGTTTTTTCATACTTGGAGTGTCATCTAACAATCATATTGCAAAGAAACATTTTCTTGAAAGAACAATAGGCTAGGTTGCTTAACTTTGCATTTTTCGAGAGACAGGTGGCATGGCTGAAAAGAAAATGAATAGATATATTGCAATTTTCCCAACACCTAAAAAATAAAAAAAATGACAGAAATTGCAAAGCTTTAGGAAAGAACCCTTAAAAGAATTGTAGACCTTTTTCAAATGCACAATGAATTTTCTTTTTCATTTTTCAAAGTGCAAAACTATTTGAGACAGATGCTTATTATTTTTGCAGGGATCCGGTGTTAATCTTTGCTGTGTTGTCAGTTTCCATATTTTTGTGTTTTTAAAAGAGCGAAAGAAACAAAATAAGTGAAAACCGAATCGTCAATCAAAAACGAACAATCCAAGGACAATTGCAACATCAAAAACAAAAAAGAAAAAAAAACAGAAACACAACATGGGTACGGCACAGAAAAGAAAAATGAAGACACACACACACACACACACACAAAGATGAAAACACGAACCCAACAAAAACCCAAAACTTTGGATTAAATTGTTCAACCTGTAAGGCACCACATTTTACATAATAAGGGCAAATTTATCTGAATCAAATTGGATTGATTGATTGATTGAATATTGTTTAACGTCTACTCAGCAATATTTCAGCCATGTCAAGACGAGAACAAGTTTGTTAATAAATAATCACTTTGGGGTATGGAAAGGGCCATGGGACGGGAAAGTCTGACTGCCACTGGAAAAGTAGGGTGAAATCGAAAAGGGCGGAGGATTTAGCCTTGTAGCCGATCACCTACGGACCACTCAAAAAAAGCTTGCTACAAGGGTTCTTTAACGTGCAGGAAGCGTGGCATTTCTTCCTACACGTGGACCTGAGTTTACATCCAATCCGAAAGATGGGTTGTGTATTTATTTATCCCGCACAACCACGGAATGGGTCCTATTTCTATATCCCGGGACCCTTGGGGTCAGCCCCCGTTTAGGAGGGGTCACATCCCGCAAGCCGGAGATACTAGGTCCTATTTCTATATCCCGGGGTTCCCTCGGGGTCCTCTGTTAGGAAGACTCATACTCCAAGCTCAGAGGCTGCTGCGGGCCTATTCATAAGCCGGGACCGCGCACGGCGGGAATCAAATTGGAAGGGCTGGTTCCAGCTTTGACATTAATTTGTTTGGCAGTTCTGAGAAGATTTTTTTATGCTGAATTTTTAATATTCCCCACTCATTTGTTATAAATTAAATGAGGGACAGTTAGAATGGCCGAATCCATAAGGTTTGTTGAGGATTTTTGGCATTGTGTTGACCCTTGGCATGTACTTAGGTGAATTATATAGCCCCGTGACGCCTCTGGTTTGCTGGATGTTCTTCTTATCTAGTAGAATACCGAAGGAACAATGGAAGTGATGATCACAAGAAATCAAAGTCCAAAGACATGGTAAAAGGGGCAAAGAGAAAAACAAAGACAAAACAAGGATGTAAGACAGCCACAATGCACGGAAATAAAAAGACGACATTTAAAACTAAAGAACTCATAGTGTGAACTCCCATGAAAGCCGGAAGTGACATCAGGTGCTCCGGAAGTGTAGGTATGTCCTGCTTCGCTAAGCGGCACCCGTCACACTATCAGTGAGTGAGTGAAAAATTGAAATGTTTTTTTTTCTTTTCTAGGTCAACTGACACCGGTAACAGTAACAACAAGACAACGGCCACATCCATGGTTGTCCCAGCTCCACTTGACAAAGACCCGTTGTCATATATACCATCCCATTGGTCATTTGATAGAAAGAACAGTCCAGATAGCATTACTGACCACTTTCATTTGGTAGGTAAACATAAAATGTTGATTCGACAAACTTACAATCTAAGGGAGGTAACAGATTTAATTACATGGATATTAAAGATATCAAAGTTACATGTAAGGATTTACAATTAATTGGTAGATAAAGATAAATTCTACAATTGATTCTTTGCAATCTGATTGTTGGATGAGATACACTAGAAGTGTCCCCACCTCGAATATTGAATTGATTAAGCAGCGATTAAGAGTTTCTCGAAATTTCACGTCGTGCATCGATGGATTTATGAGCAGAGGGAT
Organism: Modiolus philippinarum; assembly: GCA_002080025.1. Taxonomy (NCBI): domain Eukaryota; kingdom Metazoa; phylum Mollusca; class Bivalvia; order Mytilida; family Modiolidae; genus Modiolus; species Modiolus philippinarum. The sequence goes on along the minus strand of MJUU01011869.1, from coordinate 20,156 downwards.
ATAACGAATCCAACATCAGGGGAAGTGCGATACAAGGAAATCTTAGACACCCAATGGTAAGATTTCCAGTTTCGGACGAAGCTTGCTGAAACCGGGTTGATTGAAATCTTACCCGAGGGTGTCTGAGATTTTCTTGCCTCGTACTTGCAGTGGTGTTTGATTTTACTTGCAGTGGTGTTTTATTTTATTTCTCACTGTATTCTCCCGAAAATATACTAATATGCACACAGAAATGTCGTCCCATTCATATGTTTACACAAGGAGTTACGTCCCTTTTTGTAACTTCCTAAAATCTGGGGAGTGCCATATTTTTACAGACAATTTTTGTCTTTTTTCCTGTGAGTTTATACTTCAATCAACAAAAAAATCGAGTTCGTAGACTTAATACACTTATGATCGATGTATACTACAGACGCTAACATGAAAAAAAAAAAAAAAAAAAAAAAAAAAAAAAANAAAAAAAAATACCCAATTCAATGTGATATTTGCCGGTAAACCTCACTTGATCTATTGGTCTTGCACTAGTGTAAGACAAGGAAATGTCACACAAATGTCACACCTCTAAAATAGGAACTGCCGTGTCTTAAAAGTGAGAAATCATTGAGTGACTCTTTCCAAATGTGTTTCTGGTTATTAAGTGTTCCAGGGCTGTGAGACCTTACCTGATAATAACTTGTTGTGACAGATTTAAATACCATTAAAGAACAGAGTTGCTGTGACCTTTTTTAATATAATTTATCTGTGACATTAAATTGGAGGAGAAATATGTAAGGACAAGCAAAAAATGCTGTTCGTTTTCAAAACACATGATTATTTAGACAGTTTGAGTTTTAATTGTTGGTTTCACAAAAATTTAGGTTTTGTGTTATCGGACTTTTTCCGAAAAAATTGATTTACTTTTACGTCATCATTCGACTCATCTTTTACATCGAAAATTACAGATATTATCTGTCACAATGAACCTATAGCATGTCTGTTCAGCATGAATCAGCATCTATTTTGAGATTTCAACCTCTATCGTGACTACTAGTTGTGAACAAAATGCCCTTCTATTTAATATTCAAGGAGATTGTGCCATATAAATTTTTTCTTGAACAAATTCGCATGAACACAGATATATGAACATATGATATCAAGTTTCATGAGAAAATTTATTGTGGAATTATTTTTCAGTCCGTGTGCTCTTCCTCTTGTCAGGAGTATTTACAAGTGAAGACACTTTTCTATGAAACTATGCCCCAATCAGCAAACATTTTACAGATAAAGAGAATAGAGAATGGAGACCTCTGGATGAATTTTGTAAGGTAACAAAAGCTTAAAATAACTGAACAGCTTAACCTTTATTTTTGGTACACTCTTTTAATATACAGTGAAACCGGAGCATAGTATTCCGTCACCATTTCTAAACTTACACATTTTGGTAAAAAGACTTCTTTTAATTGGTTTTCGAGCTTTTAGATTCTATTGGTAATGTTCGCTATCAGATTTAACACATAGTTTCAGTATATGGATTTTCAAATGTTTTGAATTGATCTGCACTGAAAGAGACACAAGTTGTCGAAATGCACATAGGCAGAAATTAAATTTACAGTCACTTCGGTATTTGGCATATTCCATAATCTAGTTCGATCTGACAATATTCAAGTCTCAACACTGTGTTCGAAATATAGTATATTCTTCCGGATCAAGTGGATTACCATATTTCTCCAGTTCTAGATAGTTAAATTTGTGATTTTCAACATGCGAGCTTTAGCGAGCATGTTAAAATCAGAAATTTAACTATCGAGAATGGAGAAATATCGTAATCCACGAGAAAACGGAAGGATATATTGTTTCTCCAATACCTTTTACTGTGTTTCAGGTGCATATTTAATGGTTCAGCACGGTTGTCAACGTTTCCCGCACTATCTGAAAGCCTAGTAACGATAACGTCACAATAGACTTTATGAATGAAATGAAACGTTGCGGGAAACATTACGCAGAAATTTAACCAACATGTGGACTAAAAATAATAAGTATTTATAATCAACTGGGTTAACACGCCAAGAATTGGAGAAAAGAAGATTTCACTATAATTAAATTTTGGTTTTCTAGATATTCGTGTAAAGAAAACAGAATGGTTATACTGAAATAGAATTTAGAAATGCAAAGGGCATTTAAATGTTCGTGAGGGTTTCAATGGGGGGGGGGGGGGATAACGTTTTCTGAAATCATTAATTAAAATAAACACAATTTAAACTTAAGACTATGAAAGATCACTTCTTCAAAATAAAGATAAACTAGAGGATGACATGCCCCCGCGCAAGGTTGAATCAAATTGGGATTTTTTAGTAATATTTGTGTCTGTAAGACACATATGATGATGATGCCCCGCTAAACACATGTTATTCTAGGTTGCACAGATCTATTACTAAATCACCAAAAAATTGAAAGTTGAGCAATGTATATTTTTGAAAAAAAAATGAACCAAAATCAAAATACATAACCACATGCACATCTTCAATATAGGTACAAATGAACTGCAAAATTAAAGCTTCCTAGCCTCAAAACTCTAGGAGGAGTTGTTCGGACAATCTGTGTACCCAGTATTAATAATTCATCCAATAAATGACTAAGTTCAACAATGTGTAGTTTTCCCCAAAAAATGCATCAAAATCAAGATCCATACCACATGCACATCTTCAATATAGGTACAAATGATCTGCAAAATAAAATTTTCCTACCATCAAAACTGTAGGAGGAGTTGCATGGACAAACAATGTACCGTTTATTACAAAATCACCCCAAAAATGACTAAGTTCAACAATGTATATTTTTAACAAAAATGCATCAAAATCAAAATCCTTCCCACATGCACATCTTCAATATAGGTACAAATGATCTGCAAAATAAAAACTTCCTACCATCAAAACTGTAGGAGGAGTTGCGTGGACAAATTATATACCCTCTATTACAAAATCACCCCAAAAATGACTAAGTTCAACAATGTATATTTTTGACAAAAATACACCAAAATCAAAATCCTTACCACATGCACATTTTCAATATAGGTACAAATGATCTGCAAAATAAAAACTTTCTAGCATTAAAACTGTAGGAGGAGTTGCGCGGACAAACTATGTACACTCTATGAAAAATCACCAAAAATCACTAAGTTCAACAATGTATATTTTTGACAAAATAGCACCAAAATCAAAATCCTTATCACATGCACATCTTCAATATATGTACAAATGATCTGCAAAATAAAAACTTTCTAGTATAAAAACTGAAGGAGGAGTTGCGCGGACAAACCATGTACCCCCTCGGACGGACGGACGGAAGACGGACGGACGGACAAACGGACGAGGGTAAAACAATATGCCCCCCGACTTATCGTCGCGGGGGCATAAAAACTGGCCCAGTCCTTTAATTTCAGCTTCCGTTATATAGATGATATTTTATCACTAAACAATCCTCGCTTTGGTGATTTTCTTCATCTTATCTATCCAAAGAGCTAGAAATTAAGGATACTACAAATACTCCCACATCAGTCTCGTTCCTTGACCTTCATCTTGAAATTGACAAAAGAGGCATACTACAAACTAGGCTATATGACAAACGCGATGACTTCACTTTTTCAATAGTCAACTTCTCCTTTCTTTGCAGCAACATTCCAAAAGCACAAGCATACGGAGTTTACATCTCCAAACTCATTCGCTACTCAAGGGTCTGTGGTCGATACAGTGACTATCTTGATAGAGATCGGTTGCTTACAAATAGGCAAGGGTATGTTGCCCATAACTTGAGGTCATCACTACAGAAGTTTTACGGTCGACATCACGATCTTGTGGACCGCTATGAGATATCTGTTTCCCAGATGACAACAGATCTTTTTCTTTGCCACTAAAGATTTTCCTCTACCGGATTTGACTTTACTACCGGAGTTTACATGTTCAACACGGCGGGTGTCTTATAAGAAGCAGGAGATGCTTACTCTACCGGTGCACCTGATCTCACCCATGGTTTTTATTGGGTCCGTGTTGTTCATTTTTGTATATGTGCGTGTCTTCATTTTCTTTCCTGTGCCGTGCTCATGTTATGTCTTCGTTTCTTCGTTTTTCCGACGTTGCCATTGTCCTTGGATTGTTCTTTTCAGACTGACGGTTCGGTTTTCACTTACTTATCTAGTTTATAATCTCAAGGCATTAGAATTAATATTTTTATTCATTGGAAAATCGATCATATATTATTTGAAGCGAAAGATAATGACAGGTCAGTGTGTATTTTTTATTTCTCAAGTGAGAACCAACCAAAAGGATTTCACTGATAGATTAAACATCAGGGAAGGACGATATTGTGGCGACGAAAACTGGTAAAGTCAGTCATCTCTGAATGTTTGCTGTAGCTTTTTAACGATAGCACAATTATTTGCAAGTTTTGCTCGGTAAAAAGGCAAAATTGAAGCTAAAAGATTAAATAAACTTAGATTAAATGTAGCTTACGTCGCTAATGAAATCAGGACGAAACTAAGAATCTCAGATGCCATTTTCAATTTGTGTTTTGCAAGCCGCTGCTGCTTGTAGGAAAGGGCAAGTGCTGAGAGATTTTCTGAAAGCCGTATTCACTGAAAAGCATAGACTTAATGTTAAACGGAGCCCATACAGTTGTTCAATGGCACGATATTAATTTTACTTGTAAACGTTCGTGGACTCCGAACACATGACTTTGGGAGATGTTATAAATGGTAAGGCCCTAATACTTAAAACATTTACTATTCTATTCGTTTTGTCGTACATCTCAAAAACGTTTGGATATATTGGGTACGTTTTGATTTGCTATATTTTAATCTTTGCATTTTTTGCCTTTGGTTTTAAATTTTCCAAACTGTATTGGAAAAAGAAGTTAAATTTAAATTGCTCAATTTTCAATTTCATCACTCTTAAAACTTTATAATGTTTATTTTCTTGAGTGTTTCATTTGATTTATTCATTTATTTCAGGAAAAGAGAAAAGATGAAGAGGAAAAGAAAAATGAAAGAAATTCCCACAATTCAGCTGTTCCATGGGACAAATAAACAGTGCATAGATGTCATTTGCAAGCAAGGGTTTGATTTTAGATTCAGTGGTACCAAAACTGGTAACAAGTATGGCAAAGGAAGCTATTTTGCAAAATATGCTATAACAGCAGACAATTATACAGAATTTGGTGGGAGGAAACATATGTTTGTGGCCCGTGTTCTTCCCGGAGAATATACACTTGGTAATTCGTCCTTCGTTCGACCTCCTCCAAAGAATTCTGAAGATCTATACGATTTGTATGAATCTTGTGTTGATGATTTAGATAACCCAAATATATATGTTATTTTCACCTTTGATCAGGCTTTCCCTGAGTATATTATTGAATACCAAAAATCAAGACTTTGATATAAATGATGTTGTTATTTTCATAGAATATAAAAAATGAAAATACTAAATAAAACGTTCAGAAGCCTTTAATTAAAATCTGATATTAACCTAACTTGAAACGAATTTGCATGCAGATTTTAGCTCGATGAAAGACGGTCGGTCTAATAGTAGTGAAAAGATCGAATTTCTTCTCTGGTGATGTCTTTTTATTTTGGCATGACAATAAACAGTGATTGATTGATTGATTGATTGAATATTGTTTAGCGTCTACTCAGCAATATTTCAGCTATATCAAGACGAGAACAAGTTTGTTGATAAATAATCACTTAGGGTATGGAAATGGCCATGGGACGGGAAATTCTGACTGCCACCGGAAAAGTAGGGTGAAATCGTCAAGGGCGTTGAATTTAGCCTTGTAGCCGATCACCTACGGATCACCCCAAAAAGAGCTTGCTACAAGGGTTCTTTAACGTGCAGGAAGCGTGGCGTTTCTTCCAACACGTGGACCTGAGTTTACATCCCATCCGAAAGATGGGTTGTGTATTTATTAATCCCGCACAACCACGGAATGGGTCCTATTTCTATATCCCGGGACCCTCGGGGTCAGCCTCCGTTTAGGAGGGGTCACACCCCGCAAGCCGGAGATACTGGGTCCTATTTCTATATCCCGGGGTTCCCTCGGGGTCCTCTGTTAGAATGGCTCATACTCCAAGCTCAGAGGATGCTGCGGGCCTATTCTTCAGCCGGGACCGCGCACGGCGGCAATAAACAGTGAAACAGTGGATACATGGGTGTAGCGTTGTTCAACATGTAGCAAATGAATTCCGCTCAAACCTGTGCAAGGGGCCGTCTTGAACTTATTGTGAGGTAAGACTGTTTGCTCTTTTTCGAAGGCCTCATGGTGACTTCAAGATTGAAGAAAAACTATAAAAGTGTTGTTCCATTTGCTTAATTTTGCCATGTATTTATAGGGATTTTGCCCCATGTACATTTACTCCATATCCCTTTATTTGTTCATGAGATAACATAATAGGGATAATAACGGGGATTTTTATAACATCGATAGAAAGACCAATTCAAATTTTATCATGGTCGGATCTGTGCAACATTTATTAAAACAGTGTTACTGTTATCATGAATACATTAAATGATTTAGAAAGTACACAATATTGAAATATTATTCTCTTTTGGAAGATTTAATTATAACTTCCGTGAGAAACATTAACTGAAAAAAGTTAAGTGAATTCAGCAAAAGTTTGTTTCTTGTCTTCTGTTAAAAAGTTATGTGGTATAGTATCTTTTTTTTTGGGATCATATAAAAGCCATCCCTGTTACAAATGACTTTTTGTAGGTAAATTGAAGCCCGTAAACTTGATTTACATGAAGTCATGATAAAAATCACAGTAAAATACATGACTGATATCATTACAATATGTTTGTAATGTTAAAACTTATTTATGTTTTTTTATTTGTCTTTGTTGTCAAAGGTCCATAGTCACCCATTATAAGACTAAAAGACCGAAATTTCAAATTCATAATTGACCTTTGCTCATACCTTGTAGTAAGTTCAAGAGAGTCCCTAGCAGTGGTTTGAGTGGAATATATTGCTAAATGTTGAACAACGTGACATGCATATTTTACGAAAAGATATGGAGTAAATGAATATGAGATCATAGCACATATGTAAACTCTGAGCTGTATGGCTATTTCGGAAATTAATTTTTTGTAGGCATGTGGTGTCTTTGGTCTTCCGTCTTTTGGTGTTCTTGCTTTTGCCTTGTCTCTGGACTTTGATTTGTGTAATCTTGTGCTTTGTTCCTTCGGTATTCTACTGCCGTTGTTTTGTTCCTCATCAGCAGCATTTAAACCCAAACAAAGGAAATCCATAATTTCAAACAATGTTTAAAATGCAGAAAAAAAAAGAAATCCGAATAATAAGTAAAATCAAATATCGCTACGGACAATACTACGATGGAGGGAGTTAATCCTTACTTTTTTTAGAATTTACATAAATATATATAATAGTTATTTAACAAAGTATACACATGAGATATTATCTCATGTACAAGTAAACCATATCTAAGAAAAAAATAAAGATCATACATCTCTACCACGGGGAATTGTTTTACCAACTCCACACTGCAATAAAAATGCATGTTCATTTTTACTCATGTATGCGGGATTTTCAAAACATAAATTAAATGGCAAAGTGCTCTTGAATTCACTGTCATCCGTTGCCCAACAAATGCACTAGGTACCAAAGCTATTTGAAAATTACAACATAGAGACAAACACAAGGCACTCACAAGTAAAGGATAGATAATTCGCATCATGAAATAGTGAGATATGGGCACTATAAAGAAGTGGCCTGAAAAATATTTGAAAAAAAAATCAAAAGCAAAAATTTGAAAGTATGACAGTATATTCATATGAGCAATTAACTCAAGAACGAGCACACCATATTTGAATTATATAGAGAGCATACATCTCTCGGAAGTGGAGTCGTTTTGCACACTCCCCGCTACAGGAAAGACAAACCCCATCTTAAATGAACAGTGATAGGAAATGAAGCCAATGCAATTTAGACAAAGTTTCTACACTAACATGGTAAAACCAAGCAATGAAACAACGCTATAATTGTTAAACTAATAACCACTTTATCATAAAATGTTACGATATCAATTCATTTTGATGCAATTGGTAAATTATAGTAATATTAAAAATGTACAAATATGATTCCGTCCTATGCATCAGGCATAAACAGCTTGTAATGACCCTTATCTGGAAAAATAGTACTTCTTTGTCTAACACAACATTAAACAAATAACAAAATACCGATTTAATTGTGAATTAAGGTTCTGCATATGCACAATTCGACAAATTATGTCTCATCAGTGCAGATCAAATCAAAACATTTGGAAATCCATGAACCAAAATATGTGTAAATAGCAAAATACCGAAGTTACTGTTAATTTATTTTCTGCATATGCGCATTTCAAAAATTATTTTTGATGAATTTTAAATATTATAAATGAAATCAAATAATATAACGTGAAAAATAGAGAGAATAGAGATGCTAATTACATGTGTTCGTTTTCAGTTTTTGCTTTTTGGTATAATTTGTAAAGCAAGAAGTCTTACCAGAAAGTTAATTTACCACGTTATGATGCCATTGTAAAAAAGATATTCTATGCACATAAATATTGTTCAATTAAATATATTTATTGATGTGGAAATATGTATTAGAAAAATAATTTTCAGAGTTACACGCCGAATTCTGCATTTAATGAAAATCTGTACAAACCAATTATGTTTCATTCGAAAACCATAATGAACCTAAAAAGCTAAATTAAATTTGGCCAAAAAGATTTTTGTGTTATTATTTAGTTAAGCTTGTATATTAATTGATACCAGACTGATTAAGGTATCAGAAATAGAACAGATGATGATAAAAAGTTGTTCACTGTATTATGTTTATTTTTTTGTCGTGTTCTAATTTTTACATTGTTGACATGTTACATTATATTCTTACGAAAATCACCATTTTCATCATCTGCTCCAAAACTATCAAAGCGAATTTAACTGAACTGTATTTGAATGATGTATGGGAGGTCCTTCACAAAGATTGCTCATTTCGGTCAGATCTGATGAAAACACGCTCTTTATATTAAGTTATTGTTACTTATTGTATACAAAGTAGAAGACCTCATAAGGTATTATCCTTTTTTCTCTTTATTTTGAGCAAATAAAATAATTGTAAACTAAACGAAAACATTGCCACCAGTGTGGAACTTAGTAAAACATTGGATCATATCGGAAAATTATATTTTGATCATCTACTCTCGAACAAGTGAAGCAAATGCAAAAACCTTTCAGGAATGATGTATGGTCGTTTACAAAGAATGCTTATATTGATCTAATTGATGAAAAACATGGCTTTCAGCACGGAACATCATTTAACATTAGACCATATGGGACAATTATCATTTTCATTATCTGCTCTGAAACTATGGAAGCAAATTTTAATATACCGATTGATTGATTGTTGCTTAACGCCACTTTAGCAGTATTTCAGCTATATCGTGGCGTGAACTGTTGATATTAGTAATAAATATACAAGGTAAAAAAGTCACTTAAAACATATTGCTATGTACAGATAAAAAGGATGTCTAAAAGATAAAAATCATATTATAGATAATTTAAGATAAATAGATAAAATTTGATGAAATTAAAAATTGGATAATATACTTATATTTTACTATACAAATTGACAGCTTTTAAAAATTGAATAATTTTGTCGCTTTAATATACTGTATTGAAGGTCCTTAACAAAGATTGCAAAGGAAATATCATATTTTGATCATATCCTCTGAAACCCTTGAGATAAATTCAACAAAACTTGACAGAAATATATATGGATGGTCTTTCCAAAAACATTGCTAATTTCCTTCACATTAGATAAAAAACACTCCTGTCAGCATGGATCAAAGTTAAACAGAGAAAAAACCCATCTTAATTGGCTGCACTAACACTATACGGAAGCAAATTCAACTTAACTATACTTGAATGATGTATGGAATGTTATTTACAAACACTTCATATTTAGTTCCGATCCGATGTAAAACATAGCCACTTGCACAGAATATAAATTAATATTTGCCCATACTTTTTTATCCAGTGAAGCAATTTAAGAAAAATAGACTACAATGTATAGGAGGGTCAAAAGTCGCTCATTACTGAAAATTCTGACCGAACCCCACCCCTCCCGAAATGAAAAATTGCGAAAAAAAACGAATTTGCGATAAATATTAATTTCGGAAATCAGCAGCATCGGCATTGCTTACAAAGCATTTTGTCAGAAGAGCGGTTGATGCCCTGACTCTGAACCTCAAGCTTCAAATCACATTGGTCATCCTTTAAGGATGTTCGCTGGTCAATTTTGAAATAACAACGATTCCGATTAAATGTGATTTTTT
>MJUU01011868.1:0-10720 GCA_002080025.1 Modiolus philippinarum | reverse complement strand
CCTCATTGCGAGGGCCCTCCCATTGTTACTTATTGATCCTTGCCTCATTTCGAGGGCCCTACCATTGTTAATTATTGATCCTTGCCTCATTGCGAGGATCCTCCCATTGTTACTTATTGATCCCTGCCTCATTGCGAGGGCCCTACCATTGTTACTTTTTGATCCCTGCCTCATTGCGAGGGCCCTACCATTGTTACTTATTGATCCTTGCCTCATTGCGAGGGCCCTACCATTGTTACTTATTGATCCTTGCCTCATTGCGAGGGCCCTACCATTGTTACTTATTGATCCTTGCCTCATTGCGAGGGCCCTACCATTGTTACTTATAGATCCTTGCGTCATTGCGAGGGCCCTACCATTGTTTTGTCCAATACAGGTGAATGTGAACCTTTTGGATATCTGACATATTTAGGCTTGGAAAATGCACACTTTTATCATAATTATACCTCTTGACCTCATTCAAATTCATAGAAATGTCAAATCTTTCCATATTCACGGAAAATGAAACAGAAAAGGTATACTTAAAGGGTCTCTTCAGCAAAATTTTGATTACATTGGTATATAGCAAAGTTTATTTGACGAATCAATCATGTACAATATTTTCCTGCTGTTGATTTTATGTGCTGTTGTTAAAACTAACGGTAAGAAGATTATTTAATATATTTTATGGTAAATGTTGCCATATCATACACAAGTTTGCCGTTTGGAATTGTATGGAAACCACTGTTTATTTCATTATAGAGTCATTATTCAATAAAGAATTTGTTAACCCTGAGAAAATGCTTTTCCCCAGTAATTTGTAGTTTAATTTATGTTTTGTTTGACTTTTAATGCTTGTTATAGTTAAATGTTATTGTAAATGATTTCTGTAATCCTAGCTCATGGATTCCGTCCACTTGTTTTCTGTCATTTTAATGTTTTTTTGTCATAATAAATCTACATTTTAGCTAGATTTTGTGTAAAGTTATGTGGATATTTTTCGTTAGTTTATGATTTCTGTAATTCTAAATATTTTTTGCTGTCCTGCTTTCTGTACCACCAAAAGAAATGAATTCAGACAATTTCTGCTTACTGTCATTGTAAAGATCATTCATCCTTATGCATTCTAGCCTTTTGTTTTCTGTCCTTGTAACATTTTTTACGCATTCCAACTCGTAAATTTTATTTTCTTTTGTTTATAATCGGTTGGTTTACATGTATTCCTAAATTAGACAGCTTAATCTGTATTTACGTCAGCAATGTATCAATTCTACAACCAAACTAGCTCTTTTTTCAATTTAGATATATTTAAAATGTATGTAACATGGACATAAATTTACATAGCTAGCAGAACACCAGAATATTTTAGATTTTCTGGACTTTTTATGCTTGCAATTTGGACAAAAAAAAAAAAATAGAATAGAAAGAACTTACAATTCTTAAAATTTCAAGAAACAGTTACGACCGTTTAAAGCTTCAACGATTAAAACTTTTAATTATTTCCAGATCTCGACTGTTTAAAGTGTCTTAGTTTGAAAGTTGAGGGTTCCGTTCCATTTTATGTCAAAAAACCTGTAAATACCGCATTAGAAGCTTTTACATCAACAGACTGTGAATCTGCAGAATCCGACTCTTCTCATGGCGTGTCGCAAAGAACCTGTCCTCGTAATCCAGATACTCTTAAAGTATACAAATGTGGAACCTTTACTGGTACAGCTAAAGTGGACATTGTCCTTACTTCAGGTAATTGTCTGTATAAAAACATAAATGTCGAAATGTTCATATACATTTCAGGGCTTTCGGTCAGACAGGTAATAAAAACTGCGTTCCCTACAGATATTTCTCAGGTCCTGTAGTTGCTGATCATATATATTAGAGGTCAGACAATGTGACCAGGCATGCGGTCCTGTTTTCTAAAAAAAATTGTCAAACTATATGTACAAGTGTAGTTATATAGACCCTTGGGAGCAATATTTCTTCAGACCGTCACGTATTGTCTTATAACTTGTAATTAAATAATTGTGATGATAATGTATTTGTTATCTGGACTCTGACATTTGTATATCGTAAAATATCATCCTGTGAGCCAGAATATGAGGCACACGGCTAGTGAGCGCCGCTTCAAAAGTCGCTTTTTTATTACAAAACCTCTCATTGGTTACATTTGTCTTCCAGTTCCTAGGCACTTTTATGACGACACAATGTAAACAAAATAGTGGATCTGCTGAAGTTATCAGCGACCTAGTTTCCGTATTTTTTTCGAACGTCTCGTTTTTATTTTTGTGTATTGGTAACGGTAATTTGTTTACAAAATTACAAACGGAAAATCTAATAGATTATTTATTCACATATCCAATTTATTTCTTGCGAAACGGATAAAAGGGATAATGCTTGTCAAACATTGGGAGAATTGCTTTGATAACTCCAGGTCAACCTCTTGATAAGTTCGGGTCAACCGGATATGGCTTTTGTGGAAGGGCTCTGCAGGCTGAAATAGGCGGAGGGAAAGACGATTATATCCTGTTATTAGTAATGATATCGATTTCACTGTTTCCAAATACAAATACCAACAAACGTAAATTCGTAAAAACAATGCTTTTACTGTGGTATGTAATGACACAAAATTTCAGCACAAAAAATGTAAAATATATGGGAATAAACGTTGACCAATTTATTTCTGGTGATATTTTGTGAAAAGTATTATACAAAAAGCAAAATCCAGGCTGAAATTTCTTTTCAGACATTCTCAAAGCCTGTCACTCAAAGCAAGAAAAAACATGCATATGGCCTTAAGACAATGCCATTTTGACTATGCGTACTCGTCCTGGTATGGTGGTGTGAAAAAAAGTCTAAAGAAAGAGCTTCAAGTGATGCAAAAACAAAATTACAAGATTTATAAATAATTTGGATTATAAAAAAAGAGTTGATTTGAATTTCCAATATTTTCTAATAGTGGTCTTCTTAATGTTGAACATAGAGTTATGCAAATGCGTTTAAATCATGCGCATAAAATTGTTTGTAACAAATGTCCAGGTTATATGAAAAGTATATTTCACAAAAATGTTAGTAATTCACAATTCATATTACATGGTTTATTGAACTAAATTTTTATATTCCATCTGTAAACTGTCATTCTTTTATAATGCCATAAAAGACGAAAATAATTTACGAGTGGAGATAAAGAGAATTCAAAATATCAATAGATTCAAAAATGAAGTGAAATTATTTCTTTTGAACAACTGGAACACAATTTTAAAAGTGAATAAGTTATATATATTTAAAGTTTACTTATTATAAACAAATAAAGGGATATGGAGTAAATGTACATGGGACAAAACCCTATAAAAACGTGATGAGATTAAGTAAATGGAGCAACGCTTTCACTGTTGTTCTTCATCTTGAAGTCATCATGAGGCTTTCAACATAAAGCAAACGCTCTTACCTCATAGCAAGCTCAAGACGGCCTCCTACACCGGTTAAAGCAGAATTCACTTGCTATATATTGAACACCGCCACATCCATCCCTTCTGTTACATAATTTTTGTATGGATGCGGGTTTGTCAACAAGCATAACATATCGGGCAAAGTACCCTTACAAGCACTGTCATCCTGCCTACCTAAGTGTTGTGTGTCAGCCTGAATTGTTGTTGTTTTTTATTTTTAACCCTAAATACATTTGTACACATAAAGGACCCCATTGGAAATAATAGAAATTAAAAGAAGGGAAACGGGGAATGTGTCAAAGAGACAACGACCCAAAGGGGAGTAATAACAACTCCAAGCCGCCATAAGATTTTCAATGAACGTTGAGGAAACCCCAAACCCAACAGCAGGTCGGAGTTGGCCCCTAAATAAAGAGTAATAAAGTTCAGCGAAATAAACGTCATCCTAGACTCCTATAGGTATAAAGTAAACTAACTAGAAAACAGACAAAACACAAGGCTTAATAAATTCCCTGATTTAGAACAGGCGCAAACCTGCTGCGGCGGGGTTAAACTAGTTTTATTGGGCATAAACAATAAACTCGTATAACAATCCTGACGGATACTGAAATAGGTAAAAAATAACTGAGTACTGTAACTTATTGACGCCTGATAGAAAAATAAACGTTGAATAGAAACATTAAAAAAATGGAAGGGTAATCCCAGATTACTTAATTTATTACATAACAAAATACCAAAGCTACTGTTAATTTAGTTTCTGCATACGTACATTTCGACAATTAATGTCTTATCGGTGCAGATGAAATCAAAACATTTGAAAAACTATTAACTGATACCAAAGCAGTTACGTTGATGAACCTAGCATACATCAATATTTCAACTAGTTATAACAACTGAACATAAATAGGGTCGATTCAATAAATGTGTCTCTACCTGGTCTTCTTGACCAATCAAATGCAGTGATGTTGTGACTGATTCATAGTTGGCTTCTATATTAATAATTGACAATTCCTTTGTAAAAAGATGACACAATGCTACACTGTGTATGAATGTGTACTATATTTTGTCTGTTGCCCTCCACATTTGATGACATTGTGTTTTCTTTAACACGGAAGCTGACAAAAGCTATACACGTCATAAACTGACGGTGGGGACAGATCTATTGAATCGGTTCTAATGGGCTTCTTCAATATTTTGTGATATATACATCTAATACATCCTCTATGACAATATTTGAGAGAGCTTTAAATAGAGTAAAAACATTTTCACTGATTGTTTAAACACTTTTTCACATTTTTGCAGTGTCAAATTAAGTCCTTAGATGCATAATTAGTGTTTCGAATTCTTAGTCCTTTAAATTTCCTATAATGCCAAAGACTTATATGTTTGAATCTTTAGTATACAAAGTATACTGTAATCTTGTATTTTGGCAGTTTCATGGCAAAAACATAAACTTGAATATTGAAAAAAAGTCTCAACGAACACCTTTTTAAAAGCAATTCTTCTCCAAAAACCATTGAGTTTGTTTTGACTAGAGCAATCATTTTCGCTGATTTGAAGAGCGAAAATACTTCTTTCTTTATTTTGTAAGTTTCTTGAAACTCTCACTAGATACTTTTTTAGTTTTTAATTTACCTTGCAAAATGTACAAAGACTGTTTTTATTTGATTACGGGAAGGTTTGAGTCAAATTTTGGTTAATTCCTAGAGAGTTTCAAGGTAATTAAACATTTTTTTTTACTATCTTAACTATATATTTTTTTTATACTTTATGAAACTGTCTCGGTAATATATTTTAGTGTAAATAGCAACCATATATCCCTTCAGTGACTTTCAGTAAAAACATTGATAATTAATCATTGGATTTCAAAATGTTCAGAAACACTACACCCAGGGTCTACAGCAACTATCAATACCAATGATAATTAGCCCATGATCAGATGATAGAATGCTTTATAAAACAGACAATTCCATTTTTTGAATTCACGTGTTTGTATATCTTCCTATTCTTAACAATATTCTTACGATTTTTAAATACGAAAGTACTTTATATAGGTAATATGACGAAAAAACGTTTTAGATAGATAGCTTTTTTTTTAGATCCAAACATCAACATATACAAATAACATTCTGGACATTATTTTTTGTTTTTATACTGAAATAGTTGAAATGCACAATCAACAAATTTATGAAATGTTTATAACGATATATAATATTTTGGAGATGTCCTTCTAAAATTATGTAACACGGTCTTGCGAAGCTTATTCATAATTGTGCAGACTACTTACTCTGTAGAAATAACAAATACTGCTATAAAAAGGTTCCTTTTTTTATGAAATCAACTCCTTTTGCAGATATAACTTTTTATGAATAAGGACACAGTCAGCTTCCAACGGTAAGGGACATATATACATGCAGTCCTTAATATTTCGTACCCAGAAAAGGGGTTTACAAATGATATTGAAAAAATTAACTCCGCCCGTTTAAGATCTATTGGGGGAAAGTGTCAACTTATGTGATTTATTATATTATATTTCACTATTGACTTTTCATCTTTAATTTATTTCAATACGGGACTTTCGAGATAGGAACTCTCATGTTATTGAAGGCGGAAATGGTCGCCTCAAATACCAGTAATACGGAATGACTGGATTCTTTACCAACTGAAATAAATATATATCACATAAAAAAACAAAACATTGATAAAATTGAAGTGCATAGTGATAATTATTCCTCCATTTCAATGCTTAAACTAAATTTTAATTGACGAAAAATAATTAATCGGTACAATAGATTTAATATATACCACCCTTAGTTTAACATTGCTCATTAATCAGTGAGTATGGAAAGCCGTTGTGGAATTTATTCCCTATTTATTGATATCTATAAATGAATTATAGATATTAATAAATAATTATAGATATCAATAAATCATTTATAGATATTTATAAATATTTATAGATATCTATAAATCAGCATTTATTGATATCAATAAATACAGCTTTATTTATTGATATTTAAAAATGATTTATTGATATTAAGAAATGAATTATTGATATTTACAAATGATTTATAGATATTTAAAATATTGTACGATTTATAGATATTAATAAATCATTTATTAATATCTATATATCATTTTTAAATATCAATGAATGGTGCTATTTATCAATATCTATAAATGATTTATTGATATCTATAATTCAGTTCAAATCTCCATAATTCGATTAATTAATATCTATAATTCAAATCTCCATAAATCGCCTTTGTCACCCAGATCATTTTAGTATAGGTAAAGTATATTATATAAAGAGTTAAGTTGACCAAGATTATTTTTTGATATCTATAATTCAATTCTAATATCCATAAATCGCCTCGGTGACATTGATCAGTACTTACAATGTAAAACATATACTATATAAAGAGTTCAGTTGACCTCGACTTTTTAAATATCCATAAATCGCCTGAAAACTACGATTTGAAGAGTTCATCCACACCTGGGACTAATATAACAGTTGTATTAGCCCCAGTCAACACGAAAGGAGCGCACTGCTGAACTCATTTACTCACTCCATCGTGTGCAGCGATATAATTGAAATACATGTTAATAGATAGGTTTTATTGATTTTTATCCAAAATGTGAAAACAAATAAGTAAACTTATCTCAAAAGTTCCTTATTTTATTTGCATAAATGAATAGTTACGGGTAATTGGCAATAAACCAGTTGCTTAAAAAATAAATAAGTTTTAATGCAATGTAATTCCATTCATATTTATGCTAAAAAGTAATAACATTTTCATTTTTATATAATAAAGTATAATTTTCAAAAATTTTGAATTGTTTTGGTCATTTTTTGTAATTAAGATTGAACCGAAGACTTAAAATCTAAAAAGTCATTAAATTTTAACTTTGCAACAT
Organism: Modiolus philippinarum; assembly: GCA_002080025.1. Classification (NCBI taxonomy): domain Eukaryota; kingdom Metazoa; phylum Mollusca; class Bivalvia; order Mytilida; family Modiolidae; genus Modiolus; species Modiolus philippinarum. The sequence continues at coordinate 3,380 of MJUU01011868.1, read as the reverse complement.
AAAAACTCCTTCGAATGGTTATAAAAAATTAAAACTTTTAAAAAAATGAATTGTTTGGTTATTTTTAATAATTAAGTTTAAACCGAAGACTTAAAATCTACTTTTCCAACAATATTAATGCTAAAAAGACATTAAACTTTAACTTTGCAACATATAAACTCCTTTGAATGGTTATAAAAAATTAAAATTTTCAAAAAATTGAATTGTTTTGGTCATTTTTAACAATTAAGTTTAAACCGAAGACTTAAAATATACTTTTCTAATCATATTCATGCTAAAAAGACATTAAATTTTAACTTCACTACATATAAATTCCTTCAAAAGGTTTTTATAAAGTATAATTTTCAAAAAATTTGTCTTGTTTTGGTCATTTTTAATGATTAAGTTGAAACTGAAGACTTAAAATCAACTTTTCCAATTATATTCATGCTAAAAAAGACATTAAATTTTAACTTCGCAACATATAAACTCCTTCGAAAGGTTATGAAAAAGTAAAATCTTCAAAGAATTTGAATTGTTTTGGTCATTTTCAATATTTAAGTTTAAGCTGAAGACTTAAAATCTACTTTTTCAACCATATTCATGCTAAAAAGACATTAAATTTTAACTTTACAACATATAAATTCCTTCGAAAGGTTATTATAAAGTATAATTTTCAAAAAGTTAAAATTGTTTTGGTCATTTTTAATGAATAAGTTTAAACCGAAGGCTTAAAGTCTATTATACAACCATATTCATGCTAAAAAGGCATTAAAATTTAACTTTGCAACATATAAACTCCTTCGAAAGGTTATTATAAAGGATAATTTTCAAAAATTTGAGTTGTTTTGGTCATTTTTAATAATTAAGTTTAATCCGAAGACTTAAAATCTACTTTTCCAATCATATTCATGCTAAAAAGACATTAAAATTTAACTTCGCAACATATAAACTCCTTCGAATAGTTAAAAAAATTAAAAATTTCAAAAAATTTCAATCGTTTTGTTCATTTCTATTAATTAAGTTTAAACCGAAGAATTAAATTCTACTTTTCCAACCATTTTCATGCTAAAAAGACATTAAATTTTAACTTCGCAACATATAAACTCCTTCGAAAATGTTATTATAAAGTATAATTTTCAAAAAACTTTAATTGTTTTGGTCGTTTTTAATAATTAAGTTTAAACCAAAGACTAAAAATCTACTTTTCCAACCATTTTCATGCTAAAAAGACATTAAATTTTAACTTCGCAACATATAAACTCCTTCGAATGGTTAAAAAAAAATTTTAATTTTCAAAAAATTTCAATCGTTTTGGTCATTTCTAATAATTAAGTTTAAACCGAAGACTTAAAATCTACTTTTCCAACCATTTTCATGCTAAAAAGACATTAAATTTTAACTTTGTAACATATATGTTATAATAAAGTATAATTTTCAAAAAACTTTAATTGTTTTGGTCATTTTTAATAATTAAGTTTAAACCAAAGACTTAAAATCTACTTTTCCAACCATTTTCATGCTAAAAAGACATTAAATTTTAACTTCACAACATATAAACTCCTTCGAAATGTTATTATAAAGTATAATTTTCAAAAAACTTTAATTGTTTTGGTAATTTTGAATAATTAAGTTTAAACCGAAGACTTAAAATCTACTTTTCCAACCATATTCATGCTAAAAAGACATTAAATTTTAACTTCGCAACATATAAACTCCTTCGAATGGTTATAAAAAATTAAAATTTTCACAAAAATTTAACTGTTTTGATCATTTTTAATAATTAAATTTAAACCGAAGACTTAAAATCTACTTTTCCAATTATATTCATGCTAAAAAGACATTCAATTTTAACTTTGCAAAATATAAACTCCATCGAAAGGTTATGAAACAGTAAAATTTTCAAAAAAATTTGAATTGTTTTGGTCATTTTTAATAACTAAGTTTAAACCGAAGACTTAAAGTCTATTTTACAACCAGATTCATACTAAAGAGACATTAAATTTTAACTTCGCAATATATAAACTCCTTCAAAATGTCATTATAAATGATAATTTTCAAAAAAATTGAATTGTTTTGGTCATTTTTAATAATTAAGTTTAAACCGAAGACTTAAAATCTACTTTTCCAACCATATTCATGCTAAAAAGACATTAAAATTTAACTTTGCAACATATAAACTCCTTCGAATGGTTGAAAAAAATTCAAATTTTCAAAAAAATTCAATTGTTTTGGTCATTTCTAAAAATTAAGTTTAAACCGAATACTTAAAACCTACTTTTCCAACCATTTTCATGCTAAAAAGACATTAAATTTTAACTTCACAACATATAAACTCCTTCGAAATGTTATTAGAAAGTATAATTTTCAAAAAACTTTAATTGTTTTCGTCATTTACGTTGTCGAAATGCGGATATGCAGAATCAAAATTAACAGTAACTTCGGTATTTAGTTATTTAATAAACTACGATTGTTTTTTGTTATTTGTTTTTTTTTTATGTATTTCTTTTCACAAGCAAAAAAAATAATTTTTTGTCTTTTATGCGTTTAAAGTAATACAGGTAATAATCAGTGTCGTGGAGGCGATTTATGGATATTAAAAAAGTCGAGGTCAATTGAATTCTTTATATAATATACATTTTTACTTTGTGAGAACTGATCAGTGTCACAGCGGCGATTTATGGATATTAGAATTGAATTATAGATATTAAAAAATAATCGGAATCAGCTGAATTCTTCATTTAATATACAATAATTAATACGATTATTGATCAGTGTCATATGGGCGATTTATGGAGATTTGAATTATAGATATCAATAAATCGAATTATGGAGATTTGAATTATAGATATCAATAAATCGAATTATGGATATTTGAATTATAGATATCTAAATATGAATTATAGATATCTAAATATGAATTATAGATATCTATAATTAGTGTCGAATTATAGATATCAATAATTGAATTATAGATATTAAAAAATGAATTATAGATATTAATAATTCGCACTATTTATCAATATCTATAAATGATTTATTGATATTTAAGAGTGATTTATAGATATCTATAAATCATTTATTAATATCTATAATTCATTTATAGATATCAATAAATAGGGAATAAATTCCACAACGGCTTTCCATAAGTGAGTCCCTCTCAATGTATTTGGTGGATTGATTTTTCTCGTATAATGATATATTTGTCTCCGGTGTGAACACGACTCAGAAGTCCCGTATTTATAATCAAATTATTACAGTAGAAGGAGGCAAGGGAATAAAAGGTGTTTAATGGAAATAATACTTTCCCTTAATATTGTGTGTCAGATGTTGATGCCATTTCTTCTATGGGTGTTCTTAAAAGGGTTTGGATACTCCTTCTATAGACATATTATACAATT
>MJUU01011866.1:104608-114832 GCA_002080025.1 Modiolus philippinarum | reverse complement strand
ATTTGAAGAGAGAAAATCTAATCCCAAAATCCCTGATAATCCCCCTAGATCTGCTATGATTACAGACTGCTCAAAACAGATCCCCCAATACATAATGGTATTGTGGTTTGTCCAAAAACCGTCAATGGTTCTCCATCTGCGGTTGCCAATATTGAATCAATGTTAGATAATTTTGTCTTTAACGAAGAAAAGTTATTGAACTCCTCATGTGAAATAATGGTTACCGCAGAACCGGTATCTATTAACATTGGACAACTAATTCCTTCTATCTCAACGTTTGCAAACCAACAGGTTTGAGAAATTGCAGATAACCTCAAAATTTGCGGCCCTTTTTTCCTTATCCAAATAATACTCAAATGGGCTGGACTTTTTTTGGCCTCAAGTGCAGCCCTCTCTATTTTGAATTTGTCTTTGGTTCTGTTACAGATTCAGATCTAGGAGTACTCTCATTTGTCGCACGTTCAGTTTGAACGTTTTCTTTCCGCTGGTTATCGGGACAGTCCCTGCTAAAATGACCGCTTTTGTGGCAAGTATAGCACTGTTTATTTGTTTTAAAGCCTGGTTTACGGTTGGGTTTGAATTTGTGTCCTAGTGAGTAGCGCTAAAGACTCTTGTATTTGTTTTACTGATTCTCTTATTTCCTTTAAGCTTGGGTCTATTTGATCTTGTTCTGTACAAGCTGTGTTGTGTTTAACGGCGTGCACTGGGGTAACGGCGTCTTCTGGTTTTGGTTTCTTAAATTGGTTATTCTGAGAACCCTCAAAAGCCTCGAATTCTACTGCTAGTGAGATTGCCCTGTCCAAAGTGGACGGATGGGCAATCTGGGCATGCCGTTTCAATTCTGGGTTTCCAAGACCTGACACGTACTGCTCTATGATTAGGGTTTCACGCATACTCATTGGTATATTTGGGAAAGCTCGACAAGCCAGACGCTTGAGGTTATAGCCATAATCAGATGCAGATTCGTTTTTCATCCGGCGTCTAGATCTAAATTCACATCTATGGGCTGTCTCTCTCTCTCGGGAGGGCAAAATCTTTGTGACAGCGCTGAGCGTAGCTTCAAGTAATCAGTAAGGTCTTCCATGGTCAGTTCGCTAAGTACACGTTGTGCACCCCCTCTAAGACTCATGGCCAATTGGGCCGCTTTCTCCTCCTCTGACCATTGATTCCACATAGCCACTTGCTCGAAATGGCAGATGTAATCTGGCCATTCCACACGAACTCCATCAAATTGGTCTGGTTCTTTCTCTTTTCTCCTGTTTGCTTGTTGGTTATGTCTGTCACGGGCTTCCATACTCTCTCGAAAAGGAACCTGTTGCGTTAGATACCATGGATATTCGTTATACGGTGGCGACGTCACGGTTGGTACCCGACTTTTGCTACATGCTTCTTCCATATCTCCATAACCTAAAGAATATCGGTTTGTGGAATCATATCCCCTTGGCAGTTCCGTTTTCCTACAACTATCAAAGCCTATTGGAATTTCAGATTGTGACCCCTCATTAATATATTGCCCCTTTTGTCTCAAAGTAGGGTTATAATGACTGTTTATTTGTGATTGAGGATGCCTAAGCGTAGGGACATTGCTATCATGTGAACCTGTCATGGTTCTTCTTTGTTCCTTGGGAGTCCACTGTGAGTTTTGGGACGAAATGTTTGGAAGGGGACCCATATTATATGAATTATGTGTTTTATTTCCCCCTCTGTAGTCAATAGGGATCATATTTCCCGGTCTCAACGTTGTTTCTGTGATTGTTGAACCAAAATGGTTCCCAATATTTTTATTGGCATTAGAATGCATGTGATAACGTGAGGAAAATTCCTCAGTTTTTGGTCCTGTACGGTCTTGTGGGAAAAGTGCCTCACTTGACTCCTTGTTCCTTCTGTCTTCGTAAAAATTATAATGCTGGTTCTCAAGATTTTGACTTTCTTCTTTTTTACATAATTTATTTTTATTACACTGCATTTGGTCCTCGTAGTTTCCAAAAATTCCACGCGAGTTAGAAAAACCACGATTTTTGTCGATTTCGTCACAACGTACCCTGTCTGTGCCTCTCAAACTTTCCGATGTCACGTGGTTCAAGTCTGAATGAAATACGTCATTTACGTTGTAGCTGGCATCGTGGACGGACACGTTTCTCACGTCTTGTGAATTTACAAACAAATGTGTTTGTTTTTGTGAATCTACGAGTTCATTTTTAGTTTGTTTTTGTGTATAAATATCATCATGATACAACGAATTGTTGTGTGCAGACAATGAAAGCTGCGTTGGATCAAACTCAAAGCCTGAGACACTCGTGTTCATGCTGGTGTCGTACTTCATCGGAGTTTCTGCATATTGTGTGTTGTTATTTGATTCCATTGTGCGAATTGGACATCGGTTATGTTGCTGCGGTTCCGAATCAAGCGAACAGGATTGTGTGTTCTTTAATTTTGTGTTACTTGTGTCTTGAACAAAATGTTCAATGTCATTCTGTTGTGGACTAATGCCAGGATGGACAGTGATCTCACCATAAGGTAAGTTTTCTTGTGTTTTATTAGATTTATTTATTTTGTTTTGTTCTTCGTTACTTCTGTATTCCTGGTTATTTTGCTGACGAACAGGTGTGAATATATTTTTCATTGTACTGAATATCTTCCAAGCGGAAGCCATGTTGTCAATGACGACAAATTTACAAAATGTAATTCTAACATGGCTCCTGTAAATCGTCAACCAGTATAATACTCGATAACCATATATTTCGCACATGCGCAAATGGTATCGGAAAATGAGCAAACGGGATGAAAAACAACAATGATTTTTTATTTTGGACGTCTTTCTTTATGAAGGAAATAAAGGTTAAGAACAGTTTTTAACTAAATCATGTCATTCAGACAAGTAAATGTGTATTGTTTTTGCTTTCGATTTGAATTTTGAACTTGCATCTGTTTGAAAACGTCAGATTGTGTATTGTGACGTCATAGACACAAACAGCAATGGAGACGGGAAATCCGCCTTCTCTTAGGTCGCTTCAGAATGGAAAACTCCATTTTCTGTCATATTAGAATCGAAATAATCCATGGCAGGTATATGGTTATTGTCATTTAACCATGGGCTGGGCCTTTATATTCGTAAATTTAACCCCTCGCTAACGCTCTGGGTTAAATTCGAATATAAAGGCCCAGCCCATGGTTAAATTTCCAATAACCATATACCTGCCATGAATTATTTCTTAAATGAATTCTTATATTTTCTGTCTTATATCCGTCGGACGAGTCCCCAGTGTAACCGGGCGCTTTTCCTGTCAATATTTAATAATCAACGAGGCAAGAAATGCTTATCCTCAGGACCGAAGCTCCCGTATTTGATTGTGTCCAGGTTCCGGATACAAGAAATCAAGAAATACTTTATGCGATAAATATGTGTATTGGTGGCTCGTATCACAAGTTTACATGATAAATAAATTATCCAGGAATCAGAATGATTCTACATATAACTTGTTTGTTATACCTAAAAGGTAGTAATGCCCAACTGACTATCCAAAAATACAATCAACAACGTCGTCTGCTTAACAACTTTCAAATCTTCGGAACCCCCCTTCCCGGTAGAAAGCAGTATTTATAGTTCCCGTGACGTATGAGCCCGGCCGGGCCACCGGGCTAACGGCAGTTAGTCCGCATAATTTCACGTGACCGGGATCTAATTAATGGGTGTGGAACTATAAATAAATTACATTTAACCTATAAAAACCCCTGAAAATAAATGAAATGGATTACAAACAAGTTACGAAAATCACTCCCGTTACACTCCTCCCCTCTTAAGACGTAATGTGTCCCCACATTACTCTCAAGAGGAAAAGACATGCCTAAAATAGAAAACATACAATATAACAAGCAATATATAAACAACAATAATAAGATTAATGTTCATAGGCTGAAAAAGAAACAAATATTATATTATTACAATACTATTTAAAATCAACCATCACGGTTACTGTCTCATCAACTCTTAACAACTACAAAATAAACTGATTAATGTATATTAGAATTAAATCTCCAAATGTTAATTTTCACATTTCCATTTCATCAAAAACACTTGCTCTCCATCTACACTCGGCCAATTCCTTCTTCAGTTTGTTAACTTCTTCTTCAAGTTTCTTCTTCTCTGCTCTCTCTATCTGTAGAGCAGACACCTCCTTGATCTCCTCTAACTTACGCTTGGCTGACTCCCTCATCCTACCGATCTGGTCAAACGAATTACAAAGCCATCTGAGGTAGGCTTCCAGTTCTGGACGTGAGTCTGGAAGTTCAGGCAGAACAAGAGGTGGTAAGTCCAAACAAGATGTTTGGGAAGATGAGTCTTTTGTTTCAGTTGAAGTCATTAGAGGGAGAAGAAAAGACGAAGATGATGAATACCCAGAATGGGTATCTACAGATGCAGACTTGCGGCTTTCTGGGAGTCTGGCTCTGTACTCCTCTACAGAAATCCGTGACGTCAAAGATGAGGATGTTGTATCAGCTGGTATAGACTTTGGAATGATGACTTGAATACTTGGAGAACTTGTAGGCGTGGATGAGGTTATAGATGACAAAGAAGATGTAGACTTTGTAGAGGTGCTACTGGTAGATTGAGCAGACTGCTCAATCTTTCTCCTGCCCAGAAAATCGAAAAACCTAGGATCAATAAAATTCTGATTCTCCCTTACTTCTTTTTGCGCTTTTGTCAACAAACGTTCGGCTGCTGTCATACTCTCCTGGTGTACAGTCCTAAGGTGACTTTTTAAGTCCGTCTTCCTCCTACAAATCTGCTTGCAGAGCTTAACTGGACAGTGGTAGCAAACATTCAGTTTGAAATGTTGTTCATCCCAGTGCCTTTGGTACTTGGATTTGGAAGCAAAATGCTTCTTATTGCATCCCTCAATTGGACATCCCATCCCGTCCTTGTAGAAAAACTCTATCTTCTGTTCTATTTCTGAGCTGAAATCTCCATCAGCCATAAGTTCCAAAGGTTCATCCATAACTGAAATGGAATACTTTAATAAAACATAGGAAAACAAATAAAATTCTACTGAACAAAATGTTCAGGCAAACTGACCAAAATGGTATATACGGTTAAAGTGGAACACTAAATTTTATAAAAGACACCAACCCTAATAAATAGGCTTTCTATATCCTTATTTATTATACAACTAGAAAGTCTGCTCCGAAGGATAGCCAAATGTTCCTATTTTACGTGATTGAAAGCTTTCAGCCCCTGACCGACAAGAAAACTGTAAAATACAGAACAACAAAACAGGTCAACACATGACCAAATATATTCGCTCCTTCCCTATACCAACAATTTCTACAAATACCTAGTACTACGCCGAAAGCAACAAATGCCCATGACTAACAAACAAACAGTTTGTGTACTAAATATACTCCTTTTTTTTTCAAAATCCGTGTATCCATTGTGCAATTTCTCTCAGCAAATAAAAATTCATTTTCCTATAAATCAATTGTATTCTCAGTCATTTTGAATCCCTTACAATTGCCACTATATGTACGCTTAGGCACAACTTAGTCAGAATGCCCAGATAGGGCCTAATGGCATTTAAGCTCAGGAACAATGCGTTTCAGTTATATCATCTTTTTTTTTTGAGAATGATGACCAGGCTAGCAAATTCTTGATATTTCTACATTATTTAAGCAATGCATGCAATAATAAAGTAAAGTATACATCTCTCAGTACCCTACACAAATCTGTTTATATAGATCTACATTTTCTGTTAATTATTTTACTACACAGCATCATGCTATTCGCGGCATTTCCTTTTGAAAGGAGTATGACAATGTAGTTTTGTCTTGGACAGCAAAGTGCTATCATGTATGTTTTGATTTGATATGTTTAATAATGACTTGGTTTTCATTATGGGGAAAATTTTCTTGGAGCTTTTATTGGTCTCCCTCTTCTAGTGCGAGTCGAATTTAGATTTATCTAAGTCAGGTGCTTTTGGAATCTCTCTTTCGTTATGAAACGGAAACACAGCAACATCAATATCGTTCGAATCCGACATAGATTCATCGTGTCGTTTACGACTGGTTTCTCCATACCCGATGCAGTTTCTATGTGCGAAATTGAAGCCGGTTTCAAATGATCAACATGTACTATTTTTAGTTTATTATCGGTACAGTGTCGAATTTCGTATGTGATCTTGGACAGCTGTCGGGTGACTTTATACGGACCGGTCCACCCCAAACCAAGCTTTTTATTGGCTTTTGGCGGGTACCATCGCAGCACGAATTGTCCAACTTCATATTGGCGGCTTTTAAGTTTGATATCATAATATCTCTTCTGTTTCTTAAAGCTCAGCTGCAAGTTTTCGTGCGCCACATCAAAAGCGCGCTGCATTGCGTCTCGGACCCATTCTACATATCGTACAGGACAAGAAACCTCACTTTGGTAGTGGTGGGTTCCGGTAACAATATCAATGGGTAGTAAGATCTCTCTTCCCAGCATGAGAAGATTTGGTGTACAGCGGGTACTATCCTGCATACATGCTCGATATGCCATGGTGAGAAACGGCAGATGATTATCCCAATCATCATGGTTCTCGTTCACAAACATCGCCAGCATCTGTTCCAGTGTGCGATTGAAACGTTCTATCATACAATCTGATTGAGGATGATAGGGTGTAGTTTTAGATTTGTTAATTTCCAACAGGTCGCATATAGATTTGAATAGGATGGACTCAAACTCTGGTCCCTGGTCTGTGTGTATCCTTGCAGGTGTTCCAAATCGGCATACAAATTCGGTCACAAACTTATCAGCAACTGTTTTGGCGGTATGTTCAGGTAGTGCGTAAGCCTCTGTCCATTTGGAGAAATAATCCCCAACGACCATTATATACTGATTGCCGTTGTCAGTGATTGGCAAGGGACCCATTATGTCAATGGCGACACACTCCATGGGGCCATAAATAGTCGCATGTTGCATTGGGGATTTACCCTTCCCTGGTCCTGGCTTTCGTTTCTGGCACATCATACATGTTTGGCACCATCTTTCGACATCAGAACTAATAACTGGCCAATAGAATCTACTTTTTATCTGATTCAGAGTTTTGTCGCGACCCAGATGTCCACCCGTTCTGCAGTTGTGCATCTGTTGCATAATCTCCCGTCTTAGTGCCTTTGGTAGGACTAGCTGTAAGTTTGTGGATCCATTTTCGTTTTCCCAAATTCGGTACAACAAGTTGTCGCAAATTCTCAACCTCTCCCACTGTTTCAACAGATTAACTAGTTCCAGATTAGAACTGTGGATATCAGGCTTTACATTGGTACTCCTAAATAAATCAATCACAGTGCGGATAGTGTCATCCCATTTTGTTGTTTTTGCAATTCTTCGTGTGTCCACTGAGATATCCAGTTCGATTGTGCTATTATACGACTGTCTATATCAACGGAATTGGTTGTTGCCTCTGCTACAGTGTCAGCGCCACTACTTTCCATGCGTCGATCTTCTCTTACTGCTGCTATGTAGCAGTCTCCAAAATTATTGTCTTCTTGACATTCTGGGCAGTCACTACGTTTACACGTGCGTCTAGGTCGTCTGGATAGGCCATCAGCGTTCCCGTGCAAGGACCCTTTTCGATGTATTATTTGAAAGTCATACGTGTCCAGTGCAGAGATCCACCTTGCGACCATTCCCTCCGGTTCCTTGAAGTTTCTTAACCAAGTGAGACTAGAATGATCAGTTCTTAGAGTAAATGGGCGACCATAGAGATAGTGTCTGAACTGCTTAACAAAAACGACAACGGCTAACAACTCTCTAAATGTAGTACAGTACTTTGCCTGCGACCGAGAAAGAGTCTTACTTCCATACGCTATGACCTTTTCGGTTCCGTTTTGTACTTGAGAGAGGACCGCTCCGATCCCATGGGCGCTGGCGTCCGTGTCCAATATAAACCTGTCATTTCTTGTAGGGTACGCTAGGATAGGTGCTGATACTAGTGCCTTTTTCAGTGTATTGAATGCTGTCTCACAGCTGTCAGACCACACGAATTTCTGATTCTTTCTGGTTAGCTGTGTAAGTGGAAAGGCTATCGTTGAGAAGTTGCTTATGAATTTTCGGTAGTAAGCTGAAATGTCAATGAAGCTGCGAACATCTGAGAGATTTTCCGGAGTTGGCCAGTCCTTAATTGCCTTCAGCTTTGCAGGGTCGCATTGTATCCCATTTTCAGAGACTACATGTCCCAGATATGAAACTTTGTTTTCGAAGAGAGCACACTTTTTAGGCTTGAGTTTTAAATTAGCATCTCTGAATCTGTGAAAAACCTGTTTAAGATTTTCAATTGTTTCCTGAAATGTCCTGCCAAAAAACGATGACATCATCGAGGTATACAAGACATCTTTGCCACTGAAGTCCGCTGAGTACAACTTCCATTAGCCGTTCGAATGTAGATGGGCTATTTGCCAGGCCAAAAGGCATACCTTTAAACTTGAGCAAGCCCTTGTTTTTGTGAACGCTGTTTTATGTTTGTCTTCTTCACACATTTTAATCTGCCAGTACCCACTAGCTAAGTCCATGGTACAAAAATACTGTGCTCCAGCCAATGAATCGAGCGATTCATCAATTCGTGGAAGTGGGTATGCATCTTTTCGACTGACAGAGTTGAGTTTCCTGTAATCCACACAAAATCAGATCTCGGATGAGTCTTTCTTCTAACACAAGACAATTGGTGCTGCCCATGGGGAGTTACTAGGCTCAATTATGTCTTGGCGCAACATCTTTTCAATCTCTGCCTCTGCCTTCTCATGCATGTGGATTGGGAGTCTACGTGGCGGGAGCTTGATTGGCATTGAATTGCCGGTGTCGATGCGGTGCTAAACCAAATTTGTGCGCCCGAATGACCCATCCGGGCCAACAAAAATGTCAGCATATTGCTTGATAACATTAGTTAGCGTTTTGCCTCTCTGTGTTTGTTAATTTTTCAGATGACCTGTCTATTAAAGCTTGGAGGTGGTCAGGGAGCCCCTTTTCTTCCCCTTCTATTTGCGTGTCTATCGTATTTTTAACTTCAGTACATGTTACTATGTTCGCTATGGGGTGTACTGTAGCTACCTGTACATTTCTCTTTAGTATTCTGTTGTCTGGAGTAGGATTCATTATTGAGAATATAATGTAGTTTTCAAATGTTTTACTAACAGACTTTGGCATGATCAAGTGTTGTCCTCCTTTAAACTGTTCTAATGGCTCAAGGCAACCATCTGGAAGTCCCGAAAACTCCTTCCACAAAAATTTCACTGCGTGCCGGTATGTGTACAATTTCTATAAGGTGTACCCTTGCACATCTAGTGCTTGTCTCACGAGTTAGCTGAATATTCAGCTGAGGTGAACAAAGTGTTCCCTTACAAATATCCATGATAAAATCATTTGAAGAGAGAAAATCTAATCCCAAAATCCCTGATAATCCCCCTAGTTCTGCTATGATTACAGACTGCTCAAAACAGATCCCCCAAATACATAATGGTATTGTGGTTTGTCCAAAAACCGTCAATGGTTCTCCATCTGCGGTTGCCAATATCGAATCAATGTTAGATAATTTTGTCTTTAACGAAGAAAAGTTATTGAACTCCTCATGTGAAATAATGGTTACCGCAGAACCAGTATCTATTAACATTGGACAACTTATTCCTTCTATCTCAACGTTTGCAAACCAACAGGTTTGAGAAATTGCAGATAACCTCAAAATTTGCGGCCTTTTTTCCTTATCCAAATAATTTCTCAAATGGGCTGGACTTTTGGCCTCAAGTGCAGCCCTCTCTATTTTAAATTTGTCTTTGGTTCTGTTACAGATTCAGATCTAGGAGTACTCTCATTTGTCGCACGTTCAGTTTGAACGTTTTCTTTCCGCTGGTTATCGGGGCAGTCCCTGCTAAAATGACCGCTTTTGTGACAAGTATAGCACTGTTTATTTGTTTTAAAGCCTGGTTTACGGTTGGGTCTAAAATTACCAGAGGTTTGATTTTGTGTCCTAGTGAGTAGCGCTAAAGACTCTTGTATTTGTTTTACTGATTCTCTTAGTTCCTGTATGCTTGGGTCTATTTGATCTTGTTCTGTACAAGCTGTGTTGTGTTTAACGGCGTGCACTGGGGTAACGGCGTCTTCTGGTTTTGGTTTCTTAAATTGGTTATTCTGAGAACCCTCAAAAGCCTCGAATTCTACTGCTAGTGAGATTGCCCTGTCCAAAGTGGACGGATGGGCAA
>MJUU01011866.1:85575-103686 GCA_002080025.1 Modiolus philippinarum | reverse complement strand
AAAATGGTTCTCAATATTTTTATTGGCATTAGAATGCATGTGATAACGTGAGGAAAATTCCTCAGTTTTTGGTCCTGTACGGTCTTGTGAGAAAAGTGCCTCACTTGACTCCTTGTTCCTTCTGTCTTCGTAAAAATTATAATGCTGGTTCTCAAGATTTTGACTTTCTTCTGTTTTACATAATTTATTTTTATTACACTGCATTTGGTCCTCGTAGTTTCCAAAAATTCCACGCGAGTTAGAAAAACCACGATTTTTGTCGATTTCGTCACAACGTACCCTGTCTGTGCCTCTCAAACTTTCCGATGTCACGTGGTTCAAGTCTGAATGAAATACGTCATTTACGTTGTAGCTGGCATCGTGGACGGACACGTTTCTCACGTCTTGTGAATTTACAAACAAATGTGTTTGTTTTTGTGAATCTACGAGTTCATTTTTAGTTTGTTTTTGTGTATAAATATTATCATGATACAACGAATTGTTGTGTGCAGACAATGAAAGCTGCGTTGGATCAAACTCAAAGCCTGAGACACTCGTGTTCATGCTGGTGTCGTACTTCATCGGAGTTTCTGCATATTGTGTGTTGTTATTTGATTCCATTGTGCGAATTGGACATCGGTTATGTTGCTGTGGTTCCGAATCAAGCGAACAGGATTGTGTGTTCTTTAATTTTGTGTTACTTGTGTCTTGAACAAAATGTTCAATGTCATTCTGTTGTGGACTAATGCCAGGATGGACAGTGATCTCACCATAAGGTAAGTTTAGTTGTGTTTTATTAGATTTATTTATACTGTTTTGTTCTTCGTTACTTCTGTATTCCTGGTTATTTTGCTGACGAACAGGTGTGAATATATATTTCATTGTACTGAATATCTTCCAAGCGGAAGCCTTTGGCTAGCATTTTCACCGTTTCGAGCCGAATTCTTATATCCCGTTTATGTCAAGTCAATGTACTATTATTGTGTTTATACTGCGACTATAACGAACAAAATTTTAGGTAGAATAAATCGATGAAAATGACAATTTCAAAAGTGAAGCGGACGTCTTTAGGTTGTGATGAATCCATGCTTTCTCACAACGTCATGGAACAATAACTACGGAAACACATTGTTGACGTCATTGACAAGGTGTTATACGGTCAGTGACTGTTCATCACTTATGTTTATACAGTCAATGTAGTTTACTTACTCAAATAGAGAGGTTGCAGTATAAAATTGTGTTCACAGTAAATGCATTGACTGGAAATATTTTTATTACTTGAACAATAGTTTCAAATGTGCCGGACTTGACCATTACACAAATGGAAACGTGAATGTAAGAAGATTTCTCTAATGATATGTAAAGTTTAAACTGGTTCTGATTATTTTTCATGTTCAACATGTGTTGAATAAAGCACCGGGCTAATTCCCGCCAAAACTATTCGGAATACAATTCTCGATGTTTGTCATTCATCATTAATAGAGAAAAAGATTGCACCACTTTATCCCAATTATTACCTCATTTTATCACTCTCCATAGTTAAAAAATTTAAAAAATTTAAAATGCTCGTCAAGCCTCGCATTTAAAATTTTGAAATTTAACTATCTCTAGTGGGTAAATTTAGATTACACCACAATATCACGTTCATTACCACATTCACAGTTTTTTCTCCTTTAACATCTCAAAGCCAATTGGAACCGAACTTGGTGTCAATAGTCCTAGAGAGGTCACCTAGAAAATGTATTTCATCAAAGATTGTCACTAACGGGAACTTGAGTTTACATTGGATTCTATGGGACAACACATTCTGAATCTCTAAAACTGCTTTACCAATTGAAACCAAACGTGGTCAAAGATATCTTTAGTTGAATCACTTTGAGAAATGTATCCAGACAAGATCCAAGATTGCTGTCAGAATAGAACATAATTTAACAATCAACCCAATGAGAAAGCGTTCAAGGGTCTTCTCTGAAGCTACAAGATCAACTAGCCATACCTTGTCTTTCTATGGCCCCCTTTAAAAAGTCTACACCTCATCCCATATGGCTGCAAGGGAAAAACTTAAAAACATTGGACCCTACGGGACAACACATTCAAAGATCTCCTCTGAAACTATGTGGCTATGCAAAGCCAACCTAAGACACAATGGTCCTTAATTGTTCCCCTTCAAAAATGGACCAGCAGGTCTGAATCCCATCCAGAATTGCTGACAGAAGGATAATAGTTTAACTTTGGACCCTATAACATAAAGATCTAATAACATTCTTAAAAAATATAAGTGAGGACCGTCAGTCTAGAAAAGAATAACCAAAACATATCGAAAACACAATTTTACAAAGACAACATAGAAAATATAAAAGGAAACACACATACAAATGAACAACACCGATCTATATAAAACAATGGACGAAATCATCTTCTGCTTCTTAGAGGACACCTGCCGTGTCGGAAATTCAAATCCGGTGGTAAAGTCAAATCGGGTAGATGAAACAGCAATAAGCTTTTAAAGGGACAGGTCTGTTGTCATCTGCGAAACAGATGTTCCCTAGCGACCCACAAGATCATGATTCACAGTAAAACATCTGCGCTGATGACTTCAAGTCATGGGTTACATACCTTTGTTTAAGTAGCCTATTTGGAGCACCCGGGCTCTATCAAAGAAGTCATTGTATCCTTCACATGCCTTTGAGAAGCTCATGAGTTGGCAGGTGTAAAATATAAATGCCGGCGCTGTAGGAATATTGCTACAGAGAAAAGGGAAGATGACTATTGGAAAAGTGAAGTCATTGCGTTTGTCATACACATTAGTTTGTAGTCTACCCCTGCTGACAGTATCAAGATGAAGATCAAGGAATGAGGCCGATGTCGAAGTGTCTGTAGTATTCGTAAGTTTGAACTCTTTCAGATAGATCAGATGAAGAAAATCACCAAAGCGAGGGTTGTTTAGTGACAAAATATCATATTTATATATAACGGAAGCTAAACAAAAGGATTTGGATAGTTTTCTTAACTTTATTTTGAAGAAGCGCTTTGATGAATTCAGCCTCATTAGAGTGGATAAACAGATCGGCTAAAAAGGTGCATGGTTTGTGCCCATTGGTATTCCGATAATCTGTTGAAAAAGAAGTCCTCGGAACTGGACAGATATACTGTCCATTAAAAACTCTTACATTTTAATTACTTCTCCTAAATATTCTTTCTCCGCTTCAGAGACATATTTCAAAAAATAAGCTTGTTCTTTACCTTTAACAATGTACCTATATCTCCGTTCATTGTACTTACAGGAGACCATTCAATATGTCGACATTAAGACAATTTGGACTGTATTGTCAGCCATGCTCCAAGTGAGCATTGCAGGCTCTTAAGAATATCTTGTTGATAGCATCAAATGCACAAACTAGAGGCTCAGAGAGAAGAGATGATAACATGCGATTTTTCCATAGAGTCTTATTTTCAACTATGTTCTGTGCTGGCGGCAATGTTTTTTTATCAGATCAGAACGAAATGAGCAATATTTGTTAAGGATCTTTAGTACACCATTCCTGTAAAGTTGAGTTCAATTTACTCCAGCGGGTTTCAGAGGAGAAGATGAAAATGTGATTTTTCTCATAGGGTCCAATTTTAAACTATGTTCCGTGTTGTTTTTATCAGATCAGAACGAAATGAGCAATCTTAATAGAAGACTTTACATACATCATTCTCCTGAAGTTTGGTTGAATTTGCTTCAGTTGTTTCAGAGGAGAAGATGAAAATGGGGTCCAATGTTAAACCTAAGTTCCGCACTGGCGGTCATGTTTTTTATCCGATCGAAACGAAATGGGCAATCTTTGTACAGGACCTTCCTTACATCATTCCTGTAAAGTTTGGTTGAATTTGCTTCATGCAGTGGTTTCAGAAGAGAAGATTAAAGTGTGAAAAGTTAACGGACGCACAGACAACGGACGCCAAGTGATGGCAATAGTGATTTGTAATATATAAGTATATCTAGGTGAGATACAGATCAAGTTTGAATTTGGTTCTGGTCGGTTGATTTTGTAAAGAGTTAAAGCCATGGACTTGGTGAAATTTTGAAAATTATAGGATTCCGGAGTTTTTTTCTGTAACCGCTTTACATATTGATTTGATATTTGAGTGTATGTAGTTGAGATACAGATAAAGTTTTAGTTTGGTCCTGATTGGTTGATTTTGTACGGAGTTTAGGCCCTTGGACTAATTTTTTTTTTTTAAATAATCAGTTTCTCCACCTTTTCTTTACAATACTTGAATATGTTGATTTGATATATGCATGTAATATTTGATTGTATGTTTATAAATCACTGATTAACTTTAAATTTGGTTAATGTTGATTGATTTTCGTGGACATGTATGGGCCTTGGACTTTCATTTTTTTTTTTTGGAAAATCCATTTTTTGCACCTTTCTATGCATTAACTTAACAAATTAATTTGATATTTGTTAAATGGTTACATCTTAGTAAGGCACATATTCTGATTGATTTTTTTCAATCAAAATTTTGTTGTCGTTCAACCATGTCATAAAGTTCGAGCTGACTGTGGAGGGACGTATCATGCGCTCTTGGTGCAGCAGTTTATTGATATCTGTAACGGTTTTTGAGTTATTTGCCAAAAACAGCAATTCATCCTATGTGCTATTTTTTAGTAACGACAACACCGTTGTTTGGTTTCGAACTCAATTTTGAATCTAGATATTCTTGCTATGATTCAGGCCAATGTTGCTTAAATTGGCTGAGTGGTTTCAAAGGAGAAGACCTTTGAATGCGTTCCCATTGGGTTCAATATGTATATGTTATCTGGATTTTGACATCTGTATATCATGAAATATCACTCTGCGAGCCAGAATATGAAGCACAGCTTCATATTCTGGCGAGCGGGATTATATTTTACAATATTCCAGCTTTCCAAATTCAGATAACTTGTTTATTGTCTTTTATTTTTTATTTCTTTACAGTTTATCAGGTTTTGTGGCAAGGTTGCACGGGAATGAGGCGCATTTATTTTTACTTAATGGGAAATGTTTTGTAGTTATTTTATGACTTCACGATATTTTTTGTCGGCTAACGTTATCAAATTTAGAATTATTTTTATTGAACCATGTAAGCAAATAGAAATAAAGTCTGTTTTTTCATTACAAAACCTCTCATTATTTGCATTTGTCTTCCAGTTCCTAAACACTTTTATGACGTCACAATGTAAAGAAAATGGTAGCTCTGCTGAATTTATCAACGACCTAGTTTCCGTATTTTTTCGACCGTCTCATTTTTATTTTTGTGTATTGGTGACGGTAATTAAATTATGATAGATTCTTTATCCATTTAAGATTTATTTCTTGCGAAACGGATAAAAAGGATATTGTTTGTCAAACATTGGAAGAACTGCCTTGATAGTCCCAGGTCAACCTCTTGATAAGTTTGGGGTCAATCGGATATGGCTTTTGTGAAAGGCTCCGCAGGCTGAGATAGGCAGAGGGAAAGACAATAATAAGCAATGTTCCCCGCTGGCGGGCCGTTGGCGGCCACCTTAAATGAGGTGCAGGCAGGTCAGACAACTTCCATCATGAATATGACATGCTGCGCATTTTTGTATCTAAAATTTAATTAACCTCCTTTCAAATTGTTTTTGAAATATATGGCAAAATGTATAAAATTAAAATAAAAAATATCAAAATTTTTCGGAAAAGGGGCAATAACTCCAAAATAGGTTATCAGATTTTCTTTAAATTGCAGGGCAGGCTGATTTTGGCATGCTGATCACTTTTACCCAAGTCAAATTTTTGAAATCTGTAATGGTTTTCAGTTATTTTCTAAAAGCAGCAATTTACATCTATGTACTATTTTTAGTAATGGCAGCCATGTTGTTTGGTCCCGAGGACTAATCAAACACAATTTTGAATCTAGTTACCCTGGTAATGATTAAGACCTAGTTTGGTTAAAATTGGCCCAGGAGTTTCAGAAGAGAAGATTTCGAAAAAAGTTTACGACGAACGGTCGCCGACGGACGCCAAATGATGGTAATAGCTCACATGGCCTTTTAGGCAAGGTGAGCTAAAAGGCACAGTATAATATCTTTAGCAGGATATACCTGGATTCATAGATGAATTGTCTCACTTTTATACCATGAGCATCGTGTATCATTACAAAAAAGTAGAATCTTCAATCGACATTGGCTTTATCAATATCTTTATTTTGTCTTAAATGATCATACGTATTACTACCATTATTTACTTTTTGACAATTTTGAAAGATGCTGCAACACTTCATTTAATGATTGCTCATATGTTGTTCATTAATCAAAGGTGTTATTTATCAATTTTTGAGGGAAAAGAAATGATAACGATCAATACATTGAAAACATTTCCGAATAAAATAAAAATTGACGGTAAAGTTCAAAATACCAGCATAAAAATGGTGCAGGAAATCGTCTATCAATAATTCGTTATCAATGTTCTTCTTTTTTTAAATTTGAACTGCAGTTGTATGCATAAAACAGCCTGGTACTTCTATTTGTTGGAAGCGCTTTGTTCATCGCATTGTTTGTGTCCATATTCGAATATCTTCCATGCGTTTGAGATTGATACAATCTAAAGAAAATAAAAATAATCATGACTATTAAATGTTTTAAAAACTGTGACTGATAAATCCCTTGATCGTTTTGGTTATTCGTTCTCTGTCAGATTTTGCAAAGATTTGGTATATGGTCTTCCAAATGGTATGATTTGATCTGCATTGGCTAGAAATAATTTGTCGAATTTGCCATATTAAGAAAAATTACAGTCATTTTGGTATTTTGTTATTTATTACCACTGGGCCTATGGCTTTGATGGTGAAATGTTCGTCCCCATGATATTCACCAACCTTGAGCCAGTACTTTGGTGCCGACCCGAAAACCGATTTTATGTTAAATTTGTAGTATCAAAGTTTAATAATACTTTACTTACAACTTAAGTGTATATCCCTTATGCATAGCTCTGTCATAACAAGGATTGGGTTCAATTATCTTAAGAAGTAATTAAATGCATTCAATTACATTGCATTTTTCCTCAATTACATTACATTGCAAATACAGTGATTTTTGATAAATACATTGCAATTACATTTTTACAAAACAAAAATCACCAAATTAATCGTCTAATAATATACTCTGTCGAATAGAAAAATATCCCCGGAGTCTACTGGAGTTCAAAATCATAGAACGATTTATAACATTTTCTTTTTACTTTTCATTAACAAATTCAGCATAGAAAAGAGAATATCGAATAGTTTCAGGAGATAAAGTAGCAAACATAGAAGACGGCAATGTTTTCCGGGAATAAGCTGTTGATAATTGTAACATCCAAAATAAATTGCCATTGTTTGTTTTTATAGAAAAGATAATTTGCGCCTTCCAATTTGACAGACTTAATGGGGATTACCAACTGGAGATTCGCTAAAATTAACAAATCTAAAAGTTATGAAAATGACAAGAAACTGCTAGATATGCCCTTAAATCAATATAAATTGATATGAAGATATAAGACAAAGCAGATAGACCCATGCAGTAGTTGTCATTCATCAGAAAAGATTTATCACCCATTCAGTAGGTTTCTGGTCAATGTATCTCTCTAAAAGTTCTCTTTACAAGAGCTGAGCTACTATCGATAAATGCATTTGCATTTAAAGTTTATTTTGGAATTTGAAATCACCCAATACCCTCAGTGAAGTCAGGAGGGAATATTAAGACTAGTTAAAATTAAATCAGAAATACAAGTATATGGGAACATAATTAGACACATTGTCTTTGAGGCAATTAACGACTGGGGCATGGAATTAAGTCTTTTGCGCTAATCCACTGATTGTCTATAGTAATTCATGATTAAATAACCAATGCAAATATGTGACATCTCAAACTACGTTAATCTTAAACATCTTAATTGTCTCAAAATTGACTGATTGCTACAAAACATACCATCTAAGCCAATGTATTTGAAAAGTATTTGAAAAGTAATTGCAATTACATCAAATTTTTCAAATTGTATTTAAATATTTTCAAATACTTGTAATTGAAATAAAAGTCAATTGCAGTTACTTTCAATTTCTTCAGAAATTGTGACTAATTCCAATTGCTGATTGCTATTACCCCATCAATGGTCCTAACCTTATGTTAATTCAGATTTTTTGGGTTATTTATTCCCTATCATTTTAAAATGAACATAAGTTGTAGAAATTGCCAAATGGAGAAACTAAATTTAGAATAGCGAAGGAATAAAGTATAGATCAAAATTTCGAAGATATTACAAACTAGAGGCTCACATGAGCCTGTATCGCTCACCTGGTGACTGGTTCTATTCATTGTTACCAATAGACCACCCATTCATACTAGAAATCAGTTCAGCAGATGTTACATTTTCATTCTTGGATGAGGTACAAATTAAAAATCACAAACTTTGGAAGGGATCACCCAAAGACAATTGTAACCAAGTTTGGTTCCAATTGGCTCAGTAGGTTCAGAGGAGAAGATATTTGAATGCATTTCCCGTAGAGTCCCTATATTAAACTATGTTCCACGCTGGTGGCCATCTGAACGTAAAAATCAAAAACTTTAAAGGGGACCACCCAAGGACTATTGTGACTAAGTTTGGTTCAGTTTGGCTTGGTAGTTTCAGAGGAGAAGATCTTTGGACGCATTTCCCATAAGGTCCCTATGTTAAACTGTGCTCCACGCTGGCAGCCATCTTGGATGAGGTACAAACGAAAAAATCACAAACTTTAAAGGGGACCACCCAAGGACTACTGTGACAAAATTTGGTCCCGATTGGCTCAGTGGTTTCAGAGGAGAAGATCTTTGAATGCATTTCCCATAGGGTCCTATGTTCAACTAGATCTTCCCCCGCTGGCGACCATCTTCGATGAGATGCGAACCTGCTGGACATATGTAGAAATTGTAGTTCTGGAAAACCTCAACACATTTGCAATTCACATTTAACCTTTATCTCAAACAGTTTTTGAAATAAAAGTAAAAACATTAAAAAAACTGTGAAAATTCAAAGAAAAAGCGGCAATAACTCCATTGTGGGTTGTCAGATTTTCTTCAAAATTACAGGACATGTAGATCTTATTATGCTGACCATATTTGTTATACAAACTTCACTTCTATCTTCTACCATTTTCAATGTATAAGACTAAAAGTAACGAAAAACTGAAAATTTTACGGAAAAGGGGCAATAACTCCAAGACGGGTGAACAGATATTCTCCAAAATTACAGGGCAGGTAGATCTCATCATGCTGATCATTTTTACTCCAACAGAATTTCGATATCTGTAATGGTTTTCGAGTAATTTGCAAAAAACGGCAATTTACCCCTATGTTCAATTTTTAGTAACAGCAGCCATGTTGTTTGATCTACGAACATAAAAATCACAAACTTGAAGGAGCATACCCTGGGGATGATTCAGGTCAAGTTTGGTTAGTATTGGCCCAGTAGTTTCAGAGGAGAAGATCTTTGAATGAAAGTTAACAGACGGACAGACAGACGGACGACGGACGGGCGGACGGACGGACGACGGACGCCGAGTGATGGCATAAGCTCACATGGCCTTTGGCCAGGTGAGCTTAAAAGAGGATACAAGAAGACGAAAGACCATTCATTTACAAAACATAATAAATGTAAAACACTAATGTGACACAAGGTTCCTTGATTGGTAAGCATGCTAGGATCGGAATACAGCACCGTCACACTGTCAGTGAGTCAATCTTGGATGAAAGTAAATCCGGTTATGTCAAATCTGTAGAGACGTGATCTCTACCTTATTTTCCAGCCTGACACTTCATATCTACATATGATATGATGACGGTCATAAAATGTATAATAATTGCTCTACACCAAAAACAAACTTATTGCCATGCACATATGTTTGTGAATAGTCTGAATAGGACATACGTTACATACCTTCCATACGACCGACAATAAAGGAATATCGTCGTCATTATGCATGTACTATCCATGCAGAAAATCTACTATTCATTTTTAACTCGCAGGGACGCATGTACGTAGGCCTACTGTCATCACCCCTGGCGTGTTCGTCAGCAAAAAATTAAACCTTGCTTCTGGAACGAAGACCCTAAGTGCTAGGATGTCTACATTTTGTATGTGACTTGCATATGACGAGAGCTTCATGAAGGTATCATTGTTTAAGATATTGTTACACTGACCTTGCCTCGAGGACAATTAAAAAAAAAACTTTTAACCTTTTTTCCAAAAGCTGTTCTTGAATGGTAAAGTAGTTATAATACGGGACTTTCGAGATAGGAACTCTCGTGTAATTGAAGGCGGAAACGATCTCCTAAAATACCAGTAACACGGAAAACTGGATTCCTGATCTATTGAAATAAATATAAAGTACCACCATATAAAACAATTATTTATGAAATTGAAGTGTATTAATAATTTGTCCTTCATGATAATTGTCTAACTAAATTTTAATTGACGAAAAACAGTTAAGAGAAAGCGCTACAAACTGATTAAATATAAATTATCCTAAGCTCAACAGTGCTCATTAATTAGTGATTCCCTCTCAAGGTATTGATGTATTGATTTTTTCGCATAATAGTAGATTTGTTTCCGGAGTGAGCACAACTCAAAAATCCCGTATCGGTTATGACTTGGATATGTACAGAGCTTTCTTTGGTGCCATATATGTAGAAATTTTGACCTTGGCCTTGCCTGAGGGCTAATTTTTTTTTTAATTTAACCTTGTCTCTAGAGTAAAGGCGTTAAATGATTATGTATTCATATTGGATACGCCACTTTCTCATGATGACAGCTTTCTGAAAGTACCATATCTTTTAACCTTGACCTTGCCCTGAGGGCATTTAAAAAGTAACAACCCTGAAACTAGAATGCAGCCATTTAGTACTAGGGTATTTATATACTACTCAACAGAAGAAACGATACGAAATTAATTTTGTAAATGGTTTTGGATTTCGTAGTTTATTAATTTACGACCAAAAGCAAAATCTAGATTTTGACCTTTCAACCTCTGTGACCTTGACCTTTGACCTGACCATAATGAAATTTGCATAATGGTGTTCAACTTTATATGATCAATATACAGGCCAAATGTGAAGGTCATATCACATCTAGTTGAAAACATATAGTCAATTAGGTGACGGGGGCATAAAGTTTTACCCTTGTCCGTCTCTACAGCCGTACCAAGAAAGTCACTGTATCGACCACAGGCCCTTGGGTGGCGAATGAACTTGGAGATGTTAACTCCAAATGCTGGCGATGTTGGAATGTTGATACTAAGAAAAGGTAAGTTGACTATTGGAAAAATCAAGTCACCGTGTTTGACAAACAGCTTAATATGATGCCTACAGCTGTTGTCAATTTCAAGATGAAGGTCAAGGAATTAAGCCTATGTGGAAGTGTCTATAGCAGGGGTGGGGTAATTGTAACGTGTAATTGTAATTGACTGTAGTTAATTACAAATTTGATGTAATTGGAAGTAATGTGTAATTGACAAAATTTTGAATTACATGAAATTGTAATTTGATTAATTACTAACCAAAAAAGGTGTGTAATTTCAATTACTTTTTCAGCAACATTCAAATAAGTATACATGATAAAAGAAAGTGAATGAAAAATGGCTACCTGATTTCTTCTTATGAGTATTCAAGAACGCTCAGATAATTCTTTACAAATTACTGTTTCCTCCAATGCATTTTTCCCTTTTTTAGATGTTTTAATACAACAACTCATGATAATTAATATCATCTACATAACGGAAGCTAAAATTGAAGGATTGAGCTAGTTTTTTTCTTTATTTTGAAGAAGCCCTTCGATGAATCCAGCATTATAAGAGCGGAGAATTAAAATTCGGCAAGAAGAGCGACACAGTTTGTGCCCCTTTGAATTCCAATAGTCTATTGAAAAACAAGCTCTCAACACTTGATAAATATATTGTCTATCAGAAACTCTAACATTTTAATCACTTCTACTTCTGCTTTATATTTTTTCTCCGATTCGTTTTCTCCTAGTCATTTTTCACAAAGTAAGTTTCTTCTCTACCTACAACAATGCATCTAAATCTTCGTTAATTGCTCGTATGGGAGAAACATCTATGAATTTAATCTTTCAGCCGAAATTTTAGTTGTTCATGAGGAATGGTAGTATACAGTGTGATAATGATCTAGAGTTTCAGATGTCGAGTAGATCTTTAGAGTTTTTCAATATCCACATTTCATTTATACTGCTTCTTGAAAAGCAAGCATCACAATATTTTTGAAGGCCCTCTTTTACAGCTGTTACGATGGAGGTTAACAACTTAGATATAAATTTTGTAGAACATTTGACAGATCCAGCGATGAATCGTTGTTTGTATGGGTATTTACGTAATTTTGGTACCCAGTACAAATAGGGGATAACAAATAACACAATCTTTATTATATACCTTAAAGGTAAAAATAGTATGTTGACCTTGCTCAACTTTCTGAATCCCCATTAGTTTAATCAAGGACGAATTTACATGAATCCCATGATTAAATTCTCAGGCAAACAAAATGGCGAATCAAAAACATTTCGAAGCGACTGTCGCCAGTGTCGGAAAGAAAGGTCATAACTACTATAACGGGTAGGATTATTTCAATATTTTAACAATGTTTGTGTAGAAATAATCACTGAATCAATATATAACGTTAATACAGAAAGAAAACAAAAACACCCGATTGCTGCGATTGATACGAACTCATGCAGTGGAACGAGTGATGGAATCTTAAGTCGGTCACTTAAATTTTTTTACCAAGTAGCATCCTCAATAAACAATAGGGTGCTGTTGTTCGGATTAGTAATTTTGTGAATAAAAATCTGGTTTTCCCTATAAATTTCTCACCTGATTTTCATTTAAGTGAGCCATTTTTTCTTCGAATTTGTACTCTTGTCTTCTGAAATGCATGCTCTTGCTGCATACTCTTGAAATCAAGTCTATACCTAAAAGTACATAAAATCTTTTCATAAAATATTTAATACGGGAGTTTTCTTTTAATGCAGTGTGGAGTTGGTAAAACAATTCCCCGTGTTTTAGATGTATGCTCTTTATTTTTCTTAAATATGGTGTACTTGTACATGATATTATATCTCATGTGTACACTTTGTTCAGTTTAACATTATTGCAGTTGGAGTTACCATATGTGTTATGCTCTCATGTTCATTTACTTCATATCTTTTCATAATATATGTTCATATGAGATTATTCAATAAAGCATTTGTACCCTTGTAAAAGATAAAACCATATGCTAATAAACTAAAACAAAGAACAAAATCAGCCAAACATTACGAAGATTTTTTTTCTAATTATGCTGATCTTTCCAACGACTTCTCTGAAAATATATTTGATCTCCTATGTGAGTATAGTGCTCCTTCAATTTCTGTTAATCTTTGAAAATTGAGAGCTATCTCATAAACCTTTTCTTTACTGAAAATAACCAGACATGGGTATTTCCAAAAAACAAATATTGTTTATTTACATGTACTTAAAAATCGTCAACGCAAAGTTTAGTTCTGTCCGTCTTTATCCTGTGTTTCATGTTTTAAAACTCGACTCGTTCCGATGACATCGTTTTCATGGGACATAAGTAAATTTCCTGGTCTATTTATGTATTTTTAAGTCTGAAGATCATATATATTGTCCAGACCAGTCCGGTTTTATTTCCGTTTGTAAAACTCAACATTTCAAAGCTTCAGATTAAACATTAAACAGTTAACTATTGGATTATATATATAAAAAATAACAAGAGGCTCTCAAGAGCCTATATCGCTCACCTGGGTCATGGCTGACACAATAAGTCAAAATTATCACAACGTTTAAGGTTCTCATTTTCAAATTTGTTTATTGACTGTTTAAGGGTTCATTTTGTAGTGTGCTGATGTTATATGATCCCAAATTAAACTGTTCCCCACAGGCAGCTATTTTTGATGGGGCGTAGACCAACTGTCACTTTTCTTGAAGAAGACCATGTTAGGATCATTGTGCCTCACTTTGGTTCCAATTGGCATAGTATTTTCAGAGGAGATCTTTAAATGATTTCCCATGGGGTCCAAGGTTAAAAAATGTTCCCTGCTGACTGCCATCTTGGATGCTATGCGGACATGCCAGACACATTTTATGAAGGGGACCAAGTAAGGACCATTGTGACTAAGTATGATTCCAATTGGCCATGTACTTTCAGAGGAGAAGATCTTTGAATATGTTTCCCTATAGGGTCCAATGTTAAAAACATGTTCCCTCCTGGCGGCCATCTAGGATATGATGTGGACTTGCTGATCACATTTTTTAAAAGGGGCCATGTAAGGACCATTGTGACTAAGTTTGGTTCCAATTGGCCCAGTATTTACAGAGGAGAAGATTTTCGCAAAATTGTCCAATTTTGGACAAAGTTCCCCGCTGGCGGCCATCTTGGATGACGTGCAGACTTGCGGACATAATTTTTAAAGGGGACCACCGAAGGACTATTGTGACCAAGTTTGGTTCCAATGGTTTCAGAGAAGATCTTTGAATGCTTTCCCATAGGGTCCAATGTTAAACCACGTTCCCTGCTGGCGGCCATCTTGGATATGATACGGACTTGCCAGACATTTTTTATAAAGGGGCCACCTAAGGACCATTGTGCCCAAGTTTGGTTCCAATTGGCCCAAGCAGTTTCAGAGAAGAGAAGAAATGTTTGAATGAAAAGTTTACGACAGACGGACCACTGACACAGTAATGGCAAGAAGATCACAATGGCATAGCCATGCAGATCAGTTACAAAGTTATGCAGGCATGAAAGCGCAGATGCTATTTCTACATTTATGCATGGTGGGTATGCAAGCTTTACATCATGACACAATATACAACTATATACATTTATTATTAATTTGTGAAATAAGTATAGTTTATGAAAGTATTTTTGCAAAAAAATGTAAAAGTTTCTACAAAAACACTTTTTTTGCTATTGATTATGTAACAAATGATTATTTTTAATAAAGTAATAACAGGGAATTTCTCTTAAACTTAAAAGAGAAAAGTAACCCAAAGAAGATTTGAACACAGAACTTAAAGGGAAATAAATTATAACCATATGGCATTGAAATTTTTTTTTGGTGAAAAAGAGCCAATAACTACAACACGCAGTTGGATTTTCTTCAAAATTTCAGGGTATGTAGACCTTGATCTGCTGAACATTTTTGCAATTTACACTTTACCTCTATCTGTTACAGTTTTTGTAATAAAAAATAAAAAATGCATAAATTTTGAAAATTTCACGAAAAAGGGCTGTAACTCTGAGACGGATTTTCCGATTTTCTTCAAAATTGCAGGGCAGATAGATCTCCTCATTCTGAACAATTTTACCCCATGTCAGATTTTTTATATCTGCAACGGTTTTTTAGTTATTTACCCCTATGTTCTATTTTTAGTAACAGCAGCCATGTTGTTTGGTCCTCGAACTAACCGAACACATTTTGAAACTACATACCCTGGTGATGACCCAGGCCAAGTTTGGATTAAATTGGCCCAGTGGTTTCAGAGGAGAAGATTTTTGAAAAAAAGTTTACGACGGACGAACGGACGACGGACGCCAAGTGATGGCAAAAGCTCACCCTGGCATAGCCAGGTGAGCTAATAAAAAGATAACAGAAAACACCTGCAATGACCGAAAAACACAGTTGCATGCCAAAATATACCAAGGAACTGAACAAGAAAAAAAACAATAAAAAACAAAAGACAAACGTAATTCTAATATGACTCTCTTCTTTTGCTTTGGAAACAAAGCTATGTTCTAATTCCAACACATGCGTAATATTTTTTACAAAAGGACATTCGTAATGTACAATTTCACATTTATTCACTCAGTATTAATTTTATTTTGTGTAAATAAAGTTTTAAAGAACGAATCACCCAAAAATGCACATCAAATAACGACAATAATAGAAATTTACAACAGCTACTTAATTTAAGACTCGGAACTGAAATTGACATAAGCGTAACCTAGCAACGAATGTGTTGTTGTTATGACTTCTTACCTATGTTGCATATCACGCTCTACGATTAAAAATTTTTTATTTAGTTTTAGAGTTAATGAAATTATAAATATGAGATTTATTTCTTTTCCTTTCTTTTTGGGGCTTCAAAAATGACAAAACTAAGCAGTCATATAAATCAGAAATACAACGAGCTCACACTTCAACCCGCTTCGATTTTAAAAATATCCGTATTTTATATACTCAACAACAAAATAAACGCACCACTAACGTGTATTTCTATGTACCTTAAAATTTAACAGCAAATATCTCTTCAAATACTTGCTGGAACAACTTGAAATTTTTACTCATTATTTCTTTTATCACAAAGTCAAAATTCTGAAAAAATGAAACTTTTTGGAATTCTGAATTTCATTCCCCCCCCAAAAAAAAAACACTTTTTCACCCAAAAATGCAAAAATTGCTGAAAAGGATGAATTTTGAACCCTTTGAGCTCCTACCTGTAAGATTTTGTAAAAAATTGCTGTTTTTTTGTAACTTTTAACAATACAACTTCCAAATAAGCTCATTCTGAGGAAAGCAATTCTCTGACTTGCGTTTTCTCACATATTCAACAGAAACCGTTGTTGTGACTTGAAAAAGACAAATTTTTTGACAAATATTGACTGGCTTGTTCTGGACATTTGAAGTTAAAAGATACATAAAAATGGCTGACGTAGCTAAAATATCTAGAGAGATAATATTAAAAAAGTGGTGTGTTTCTTGTGTTGCTCAGTATATGTTTTAAAACAGATTATTTGTATAAATTCATAAGCTTATGAGCCACTTGTATTAATTAAACAACGAATATAGATTTTTCTATGTTCATTTATGTGTGTTTGTATGCAGTTTTCCGACATATTTCAATTCTATTGCAAAACCCGATATTGCTCTCTAAGAGCCGCTTTGAATGTTCAAAACTCTTGTTAAATATATTAGAATCGAAATAGATTATTGCAATTGAGCTCTATGCGAATTAGAACATGGACAGAACTTATATTTGTCTTCATTTTATACCTCGCTATCGCTCGGTATAAAATATTGTTAAATATAAGGTTTGCCCATGTTCTAATTCGCATAGAGCCCGCTTGCAATAATCTATTTCTTGAATAACGATAGGAACTCGGGACAGCCGGACTTGGTCTGTATTGTATTACTTCTGACAATTGATTCTATTTATTACATTGTTGTTCTATTTGCTTAATTCTGTTGTGTATTTATAGGGATTTTGTCCAAAGTACATTTACTCCATATCCATTCTAGTTAAAACCCAAAGTATCTTTATTTTTCTTAAATATGGTGTACTTGTACATGAGATTATATCTCATGTGTTCACTTTGTTCAATTTAACATTATTGCAGTTGGAGTTACCATATGTGTTATGCTCTCATGTTCATTTACTTCATATCTTTTCATAATATATGTTCATATGAGATTATTCAATAAAACATTTGTACCCTTGTAAAAGATAAAACCATATGCTAATAAACTAAAACAAAGAACAAAATCAGTCAAACATTACGAAGATTTTTTTCTAATTATGCTGCTGATCTTTCCAACGACTTCTCTGAAAATATATTTGATCTCCTATGTGAGTATAGTGCTCCTTCAATTTCTGTTAATCTTTGAAAATTGAGAGCTATCTCATAAACCTTTTCTTTACTGAAAATAACCAGACATGGGTATTTCCAAAAACAAATATTGTTTATTTACATGTACTTAAAAATCGTCAACGCAAAGTTTAGTTCTGTCCGTCTTTATCCTGTGTTTCATGTTTTAAAACTCGACTCGTTCCGATGACATCGTTTTCATGGGACATAAGTAAATTTCCTGGTCTATTTATGCATTTTTAAGTCTGAAGATCATATATATTGTCCAGACCAGTCCGGTTTTATTTCCGCTTGTAAAACTCAACATTTCAAAGCTTCAGATTAAACATTAAACAGTTAACTATTGGATTATATATATAAAAAATAGAACAAGAGGCTCTCAAGAGCCTGTATCGCTCACCTGGGTCATGGCTGACACAATAAGTCAAAATTATCACAACGTTTAAGGTTCTCATTTTCAAATTTGTTTATTGACT
>MJUU01011866.1:64353-83275 GCA_002080025.1 Modiolus philippinarum | reverse complement strand
CCCCAAAAAAAAACACTTTTTCACCCAAAAATGCAAAAATTGCTGAAAATGATGAATTTTGAACCTTTTGAGCTCCTACCTGTAAGATTTTGTAAAAAAATTACTGTTTTTTGTAACTTTTGACAATACAACTTCCAAATAAGCTCATTCTGAGGAAAGCAATTCTCTGACTTGCGTTTTCTCACACATTCAACAGAAACCGTTGCTGTGACTTGAAAAAGACAAATTTTTTGACAAATATTGACTGGCTTGTTCTGGACATTTGAAGTTAAAAGATACATAAAAATGGCTGACGTAGCTAAAATATCTAGAGAGATAATATTAAAAAAGTGGTGTGTTTCTTGTGTTGCTCAGTATATGTTTTAAAACAGATTATTTGTATAAATTCATAAGCTTATGAGCCAGTTGTATTAATTAAACAACGAATATAGATTTTTCTATGTTCATTTATGTGTGTTTGTATGCAGTTTTCCGACATATTTCAATTCTATTGCAAAACCCGATATTGCTCTCTAAGAGCCCCTTTGAATGTTCAAAACTCTTGTTAAATATATTAGAATCGAAATCGATTATTGCAATTGGGCTCTTTGCGAATTAGAACATGGGCAGACCTTATATTTGTCTTCATTTTATACCTCGCTATCGCTCGGTATAAAATATTGTTAAATATAAGGTCTGCCCATGTTCTAATTCGCATAGAGCCCGCTTGCAATAATCTATTTCTTGAATAACGATAGGAACTCGGGACAGTCGGACTTGGTTTGTATTGTATTACTTCTGACAATTGATTCTATTTATTACATTGTTGTTCTATTTGCTTAATTCTGTCGTGTATTTATAGGGATTTTGTCCAATGTACATTTACTCCATATCCATTCTAGTTAAAACCCAAAGTATCAGCAAACAAAGTTTTGTATTACACTTCTGACAATGGATCTTTGTTTGAATCCAAACTATCGAGAAACATAGCGTTGCATCAATTAAGACCCGAAAATCTCTTACATTATACAAAATAACAAAGTAATACAACAAGAAATTTTGAGAAGTTTCGATTATACCAAAGAATTGACATAATAGAAAAAAAATATCTACGGTCTACATTTAGTTAAAAAGGAATTATTCTTAAAAATATTGCAAAGAGCACTGGATCACAAAATTTAGATCAAGACTGATTTTAAAAGGGAAATACTTACAAATACTAATTAGTATATCAACCATCAAAAAGCTACTACAAAAACTGACCCAATCTCAAAACAAATTAATGTGGTCTCTTGATTGTGGAACTGAGTCTTATACTTCCAAAACCAATCTTGTATACCACATACTATTCACATTTTCGTAACATTTTAAGAATCTGACTCTGTAGACAGCAGTCACGCAGACTATGACAAACTTTGATGTTTATAGAGGGCTTATTGATTCTACTGCAAAAAGTAAATGTTTAACGCATAAGTCTCGTTTTTTCGTCATTGACTGAATTTTTATCTGTTCAACATTTGACAAAGGTCAAAGGTCATCAACTTTAGTTTTCAACACATTGTTATGGGATAAATCATTACTTGACTAACACGAAAAACCTATTCAAATGAAAAAAAAGGCATGGTCTCTACATCAGTTGGACACAAACACACAGAGTGGTCAATAAAGTCGTCTGCCAGCCTAAACATTACCGAAAAATATAACTGTATATCTGTTCCACGCTTGCCCAATGGCTTATTACTGATAGTTTGTGAACGTCGTGCTCCGGATAATGATGTTTAAAGCAAACCTCAATCACAGTTAGATTTTTCAGTTCTAAGGCCGAGTGGCTCTGGAGTTATGTCCATTGAAGTTTCGCACATCTGTAAAATTTTGGGTTTATGAACGAAATTATATACCGTCTCAAATGAAGTTCCACCAAACATAGAACTTTCTTGTACTTCAGAGGCGAGAGCGGTGCTGCTTTTGAGATAGTTTCAAAATGACAAATAGCAATATTTTTTAACTCTGCAAGTACTTAGTTTGAAATCTTGTTCCCCTAATAGTTTCTCTAAATGACTACAATAAAAAAACACAAAGAATAATACAAGTGACAAACTTGAAAGGAATGGTAAAACTCAGTTCTTAATCTCAAATTATTTCTAAATACACAAGACGAGAATTTATTGGAAAAATATCATCTTGAACGCATTATAATTGTCAACCAATGTATCGGTAAACAGGAGGTAGATGTATAACGAATACAATACCATTTCCTTTCTACAAACGCAAACCTAGCGGGAAAAAGGTTATTGTACAAATCTGTAAACGCATCACACAATGGGATATACATATAAAGACAAAATGTTAAAAGAAATAGTTGCTAAGAAAAAAGTGACGTTTCGGATGGACGGACCAGGGTAAAACATAGCCATAATATAATAATAAACAGAGAATGATGATTAAAACTTACGTCGTTCGATCCATTTGAATTATTAAATTTCCACGCCCCTCTTGTCTTCGTTGATATGCCTTCTCAATTCGTGCATTTATGTCCTTCGGATATTCTTTCCAAGTGGACTCATTTTCTTGGTATTCCCAAGTAGCTGTAACTATTATTACATGATAAGCAGAAATCAAGAACACATGGATGGAGGGCTGACATTATCTCAATTTTATATAACTTCGACGTTCAGATTAGACTATGGAACCGTTTAATTGATGTTGAACGTAAAGGTCTTGGTATGCCGCTGATGATGTTCTATCAGTATCATCAGTGATCCCTTAAATTTTCAGTTCATTTGAAAAAGGTAATAAAATTATACGAATAATTATTATAATTAATTAAAAGAATAAAATTTCCTTGAATAGTAACATATACTCTTAAAATTATTACCTGATTCGGCATTCACAGGTAGCACGTATCTGTTGAAAATATAATTATGTTGGTGTAAATCTTTGTTGTATTTTTGGTTTTCACTCTGAGCAGAGTCGTCAGTTATTTGGTAGGGCTGTTGTTGCATGCTTCTGTCATTTATCGAGTGGTCACTATGGAGAAAAAATACACTTTTCAAAAGCCGTACGAAATTTTTAAACATCTTATAGACAAAATCTAATTTTCTGCTATTAACATATTTATTCAGGAAAGTAAGTAATTGAACACAAATACACTTATCTACATTCTGTATTCAAACATTTTTCCTGCAATATAATTGAACCTTTAAGCAGTTTCCTATATAATCATTTTGAAATACCTATCCTCAAGGTTTTTTACAACTGACAAATGCAATTTTATCAAATGCACGTTTTTGCTAGGAGAATAATAATGTGCTTTTTAATAGTATAACTATCAATAACCTGTATTTTTCAGCTGCTTAAGTACCAAAGGACGCCTTTGCCTAGCAAACTGATGAAAAAAATCTAAATTACTCCAGTGTGCACAAGCCGAGTTGCAACTTCATATAGTATGTGACCAAGTTAATGTGGACTGTCCAGTACCCAAATATTCGTAAATTTTTTCTATCTACTTTCATTTCTATCTAATATTCAAAATTCTAGGAATTCAAAATGGTCAAATTTCCTGTATCAATATATGAATCACTCTGAACTTTACTTTTAACTGATTACAATTTCAATCAATAGAGGTTTTTTAAAATATCTTGCAGCAAAGGAAATACCAAAATTTCTTTGAATCACAATCAGATGATAACTTTTGAGCTATCATACAGAAACCAAATATATTTGAAAATTTTATTCTAATTTCAGTTACTATGACCTTGACCTTTGACCTACTGTCTCCAAACTATATACAGTTTTCTCTTTCCTGCACTCTGCAATATATCAAGCTTTCAACTTAATTTAATGTATGTGTTTTGATTAATCGTAAGGTAAAAAATCTTCAATTTTCAATATGAAAAAGAAAAGAAATGGGGTAAATGTCAAGGAGACAACATCTCATATCCAGGTTAAAACGACCCAAAACAAAGCATCTAGGGATCACCGTACGGTCTTCAACACAGTGAGGAACCTCATACCATATAGCAAGCCCTAAATGGCCCCTTTTTCTAATGGTATCCAGGCGCGTACCTACCCGGAGGCATGGCAGCACGTGCTTCAATGTCGTTTTGCAAAATAAATAAATAAATAAATAAATTGAGAAAAAACAAAAACATTTTAAAACAAAAATGGAAAGGAGAGTGAAAGGGGATGCTGAGTATTGTCAATTTGCATTTTGAATTCCTTTATCAGTCTATGGTGTTTTTATGGGGTTTTTTTTTGATATTTCGCTAATGAACTCTCAGTAAAGTTTAATTTTTGATTCACGTGCGGAATGGTATGTGTTCTATTCCGAAAAGTTGATAGATCTATCTGATTTTACGTAGAAGCAGTGTTTATACAGGGGAAACTATTTCCATAGTTCCAACCGAAACAGTTTCCTTACAAACAATTTAAACTAAATTTGTTGACAAAGTCAGTGTGGAGAAATGTTGCAAAGTTTTCATTGAAGTAGGGCCAATCTTGAACTTGCTGTTTGCTCATTGTTGAAAGCCTCATGTTGACTTCAAGATATCAAGATAAAGAACACCAATAAGAGTTGTTCAATTTGTTGAATCTAACCATGTATTTGCAAGGATATTGTCCCATGTACATATCCCTTTATTTGTTCATTATCTTATTACAATAAAAGTATTTTTGATCAATGCAAAGTACAATGTTACACAATAAAACTACCGAAGATAGAATAAACTTAAATTTAATTCCAATATCAATTTCAAAGCAGCAAAGATCTATACGGTCGACATAGTAAGTTAGCTATCTCTAAGTGATGTCTGTCTCGAATGTGAGAAGGGATCTCTCTCCTAGGTACATCAAGTCTTTCTTAATCATTGGATTTAATTCATTACCGCACTTGAATAGATTCACACCGTGTTGTCTTTTAAGGAAAGGAGACTTTCACGTCATCCATGTTTTATTTTATTTTACGCCATAGTAGACTCGACAAATGAGATTCATATAGTTGGTGTCTTAGAATATATATATATATATATATAATTAAAAACAGTCACGTAAAGGTTACCCGGTTTCTTCCATTTACATCATGTTGTTTATTTGGTTTTTGTGTTACCATCTTTCATTATCATCGTATCAACATTTTGAGATGGACAATTCTGTTTCGTTTTACTTTATTAAAAATGGCAACTTAAATGCAAAACATTTGAATGATCCCCATCTCGTGTGTACATCTCTTCCGATTCAGAGACTTAGCCTGTATCGCTCACCTGACAAAATGCTTAATAGCAGTTTTTTTCTTTGTTCTGATGATAATGAAATTCAATAGTTAGAGTACATGATGAATTAGATGATTTTCTCATATGGTCCATTCCAATGTTTAACTAAGTTACGTGCGGGCTATCATTTTTTGTCGGATCAGAACAAAATGAGCAATTATTATGGGAGATTTACCATACAACATTTCTGCAAAGTTTGGTTGAATTTGCTTCCATGATAACAGAAGAGTCGATTAAAGTATTAAAACTGACGGACAGACGAACGGACAACGGACGCCAAGTAATAGCAATGGCTCATACTGACACTTTGTGTCAGGTGGGCTAGAAAAAAATATTGTTTCAATACTGATGAATTTATTGTAGTGTTCTGATCCCCTATATGTGTGGATCTTTCCGGTCTTCTTTCAGAGGTGTTTGCCCATGACTTAATGAAGCCCCAGACAATCCAAGATCTCTTGCCCTTTTTGTGCTTCCACGTCATAAGAACCCTAGCTACGCGCCTGGTATACAAAATAACTTCCAATTATCATTTCTAATCGGATAAAAAAAAGTTCGAGTTATCATCCGGAAACAAAATTTTTATGATTTTTTTTATCTATTTTCGGTCACTGTGACCTTGACCTTGGACCCATTTTCTCCAAAATAAAAAGGGGTCATCACCGCATAGTATCTAACATAGTATTTCAATTGGATGCAAACTTTTCCAGTTTTCACCCGGAAACCAAAGATTTCTGAAATTTTACATTTTTTTCGATCACTGTGACCTTGAACTTTGACTTATTTTTTCCAAAACCAATAGGGTTCCTGCTTTCCCGATACCTAACAACATATCCAAGTTTCATTCTAATTGGGTGTAGACTTTTTACGTTACCATCCGGAAACAAAACTTTTCCGAAAATTTAAATTTTGGTTTACTGTTACCTTGACCTTTGACCTATTTTCTCGACAATCAATAGGGTTCCTCCCCTCCTGGTACTAAACAATATATTCAAGTTTCATTTCAATTAAATGAAAATTTTTTGAGTTATCATCCGGAGACCAAACTTTTCTGAAAATTTCAGTCTATATACGGTCACTGTGACCTTTACCTTTCACATACTTTCTCCAAAATCATTAGGGTTCCTCTCCTCTTAAGCCCCAACAATATATCCAAGTTTCATTTCAATTGGATGTTAACTTTCTGAGTTGTCATCCGGAAACCAAATTGTTCTAAATATTTTAGTCTATTTTCGGTCAATGTGACCTTAACTTTTGAACTTTTTTCTCCAAATAAATAGGGTTCCTCTCCAACTAGTATCAAACAATACATTTAAGTTTAATATCAAGTAGATGTAAACTTTTTTTTCATCCGGAAAATTTTTTTTTCTGAAATATTCAGTCTATTTTCTGTCATAGTGACCTTGACCTTTGACCTTCTTTCTCAATCACCAATAGAATTCCTCTCCTCTTGTTACCCAAGAATATATTGAAGTTTCATTTCAATTGGGTGTAAACTTTTTGAGTTATCACCGGAAACCAATGTTTGACGCCAGCCCGCCCGCCTCACCAAACCAATAGCCGAGTTCAACTTCGTCGCAACTTGGCTAAAAATGATTTATGAAGTTTTTTTTTTTACTTTTACCATGCATTTTAGATTCTGATGACTTAATTTCAGTGATTGTTTTTTTAACTCCTCATTGGGATATCAAATAAATCTCTCAAGATCAAGTTTACATAAGAAATCTAACCCATAAAAAGAATCTAATTGTACGTTTTTTTTTCACTTTCAGGTTTATTTTTACTTCATGTCTTTCCATGATCATCTATACTTTAATAAAACAGGAATCTCTACATTAAACGTGCTTATATATATACTCACCAAATTTGAACTTCAATCAAACCATTACAGCCTACTTTATAGGTTTTGGTTAATTTGTTGTCCCATCGTACCTTTCAAAAACATGTCAAAATCTTTTTGTAAATATTCTTTGAAAGTTATTGTTTGTTTAATTAACATGGATAATTTTTTTTATATATCTTTATATTGATTGCCACTGGAAAGGGGGAGAAATTGGCAGTGTTACAGTTGCAATCAACAGCGTCTGAAATGATACATTGTTTAAATTTTTGTAGTTAGTCTTTGTAAATAGGTTTTGTTTGACTGCATTTCCCCTTTTTATTGTATTTGAACCAGATTATCAACTTTAAAATGAGCGTAGTGTTCACACAAGTCTCATATATAATTACATTTTGGTACACATAAAGTTAAAAAAAAACACATGAATAACCTAAACACAATGTCCTTATTTCTAAACGGTTTCACTCCTTAGGGGATATTTCTGGATAACGGTTCTCGATTCAACTTATCGATTAAGTTTTCAATTAATTAGATTTCATCTCGTGTATAAATGGATACTTCTATTTATACATACAACCGCATTTCCATCAGGTTTAACATTCAAAACGGTTCCAGCACTTCCCGGACCGCCATCCTCATTGTCAAATGTCCAATCATTGCCTACATGAAACAGTATACACATTAAATATGCAAATTAAACATAACTTACTTACAATTCTAATATGTTAGCAGCATATATCATTAAGAGATGTCAACTGCAGACAGTCAGTATTTTACGTATACAATGATGGGTACTATGATCAAATAAAGAAATATGTACATGGGACAAAATCCCTATAAATAAATGTGTAACGGGAGAGCATGAATCGCCTTGCAAAATTGCAATGGTCACCTCCGGGGATCGAACCCGGGACCTCTACCACTTCAGCCAGCCACCTAACCGAATGAGCTGAAGAAATATTCCGTTAGCTCAGTCGATTTTTACGGGCTATATATCTACTACCTACTACAACGCAAATAGGCTGTCCTGTAACACTTCCCCACCTCGAGAGTCATCATACTTGCTATGACTGACTCTCAATACAAATATCACACACAAACCCTGGTTAGCTCCTTCTAAGCACCGTGCTTTTTTTGCTGGGCACCAAATGTAACCAGAGAGCATGAATCTCCTTACAAAATTACAATGGTCACTTCCGGGGATCGAACCCGGGACCTCTAGCACTTCAGCCAGCCACCTAACCGATTGAGCTAAAGAAATATTCCGTGAGCTCAGTCGATTTTTACTGGCTATATATCTACTACCTACTACAACACAGATAGGCTGTCCTGTCACACATGGTAAGATTAAGCAAATGGAACAACACTTTCATTGTTGTTCTTCATCTTGAAGTCGCCGTGAGGCCTTCACCAAAGAGCAAACACTCCTACCTCAGTAAGTTCAAGAAGCCCCCCCCCTAGAACAGGCTTGGGCAGAATTCACTCGGGGCTATTAACTGAGTTGTGACATAGGATATAGCATCCATTATTTGGATAGACACTAATCCAAAAATAAGAAACTTTTTTTGATCGCTTTTCTTATTGTAAAGAGATGACATCGAAGTCGGCACATGGGGCTTCGCAATTAAAGATAGGAGATTAAATATATACATACAGTTTAGACTATAACCAAAATCTTAGCATTTGAGGTTTATTTTAGTGAACCTACAAAACAGCTTGAAAAAAAATCTAAAACCAGACGCTCTCGGATCATATTATCCCCCAATGGCTTTTGCTTGCGAAAATTACGATACTATAATACTAGCATAAGAAGTTTTGAGGTTTACACTAGGTCAGATTATTGGATACAATTATTTAAGGATAATGTCCAGGGACTACCGAATCAAATTGAGAAAGTAGTACTAGGGAAGATGTTCTTTTCAAAGGCGGTGGCAGTTATTTTGGTTTGCAGATGGTGTCACCAGATATCATTTAAACAGGGGCTCAACCAAAAGCTACTCTAACTAATGGTGGCATTGACGGTAAAAATACTTGGGATGGGAATTCGAATTATTATGGTATCTCTTAACAATACTTGTTGAGCATCTCATAACGGAAATTCAAGACATGCCTGATTTCCACATATTCAGTGGTCTTTCGGAAACATATGTCACATGTTTTTCCAATGGTTCAATATGTTTTGCGTAGTTCCTTTTTGACAATCTTGGATGGTTTAAGTTGTTCACTTGATCAAGTCATAAGTGTTATTCAAGCAATGTTTATTTTCAATTTATGACATGGGACTTACAAAGGAGGTAATCGTTTTCCAAATTTTTAAACTTAAGTACTTCACTTTGGCTATTTTGAATAACGGACCGACTCCTGTTTGGAACTGAGTATACAGTAATCGTCTCATTTTTAAGTTTTTTTTATCAGGAAAAAACAAAACAACGAAGGAGTAGAAAAATATGTGAACATTACCTCTGACTACTCTACATCCAACAGCTATCATTTCGTCACTCAATAACTTTCTAGGTTCATTTACTTTAATAATACCAAATGTATGCATTGCTTCGTTGTATAGATATACATTTACATGACCACTATCCCATTCTACCCATATGTTTCCTGTAAAAAGATATTCAATAACATTTTAAATTTAGTCTTACAAGAGGTACTGCTGAAACCCCCACTTAACCGTTAGAATATATTACTCAGAATTCAATATCAGAAGATACAGTAAAAACATACTTTGGGAAACATAATGATTTCATTGATCTAAAATAAAGGATACTGCAAATTTATTTAAATAAAGCTAAGTATTATAAGTAAAGAAACCTGAATTGTAGTTGCTGTGGATGACTTGACCAAATTAATCTGCTAACACTTATAAGATTTCATAACCAATTGCAAAATCATATCAGTGAAAGAAACTTGAGAACATTCTGCTTGAAATTATTTTTCATATAGTTTACCTGGCCTTACAATAAAGGTTGTTCATCTGTTTCTGATACCCTTTCATCTCACTTCACTTCAGTATTTGTTTTCATTTTATTTGAACTGAAGAGACCTTCAAGACAATCTAAGGTCAAAAGTATTACAAATTATTGTCCCTTGTCTATTACCCTAACGGTCTACTTGTTCCTATTGTATACCAATTTAGCAATTTCGGTAAGCTGTACGTGTGAAAAAGTTGTTCAATATCAATAGTTATAGAGCTATATATATATTGTAGAAAAATTTTGGAGACTAGCTATTGTTAACTAATCTAAACAATGATTGTCCTTTTGAATTGTCCAACAATACTATTGTATATCAATCTGTTATGGCCTGGGGTCGTTTAAATTTTCATATTTTACCAGTCGGACATGGTACCATTCGACTTCGGGTCATTCAATCGTTCATATTTTCCCATTCATTTTCTCTTCGATATTCGATTTTGTCGTTCAAAGTCTGACAATATATCGAAGCGTAAATGGTACCATTCGACTTCGAGCCATTCGAACCTTCATATTTTCAAACTCATGTTCCTTTCCGATATTCGATTTTGTTATTCCAAGTCTGACATCATATATGCGTGTTTATTGTACCATTCGACTTCGGGTCATTTAAATTTTCATATTTTTCCCATTCATTTTCCTTTTCGATATTCCATTTTGCTTTCTTTTATTCAAAGTCGGACATTATATCGAAGTTTTTATGACACCATTCGACTTCGGGTCGTTTAAATTTTCATATTTTACCATTCATTTTCGTGTTTATGGTACCAATCGACTTCCGGTCATTTAAACGATAAACGTTCATATTTTGCCATTCATTTTCCTTTTCGATATTCGATTTCGTTATTCAAAGTCTGACATTATATAACACTGTTTATGGTACCATTCGACTTCGGGTCATTTAAATTTTCATTTTTTTCCCATTCATTTTCCTTTTTGATATTCGATTTTGCCTTTTGTTATTAAATTCGGATATAATATCCGAGTGTGTATGGTACCATTCGACTTCGGGTCATTCAAACGTTCATATTTTCCTATTCCTTTTCCTTTTCGATATTCGATTTTGTTATTCGAAGTCTGACATTATATCCGAGTTTAAATGGTAACATTCGACTTCGGGTCATTCAAACGTTCATATTTTCTCCTTCATTTTCCTTTTCGATATTCGATTTTGTCATTCGAAGTCTGACATTATATCCGAGTTTAAATGGTACCATTCGACTTCTGGTCATTTAAACGTTCATATTTTCCCATTCATTTTCCTTTTCGATATTCGATTTTGTTATTCAAAGTCTGACATTAGATCGAAGTGTTAATGGTACCATTCGACTTCGGGTCATTTAAATTTTCATATTTTCCCATTCATTTTCCTTTTCGATATTCGATTTTGCTTTTTGTAATTCACAGTCGGACATTATATCCGAGTGTGTATTGTACCATTCGACTTCAGGTCATTCAAACGTTCATATATTCATATTTATTTTCCTTTTCAATATTCGATTTTGTTTTTCGAAGTCCGACATTATATATACGTATTTCTGGTACCATTCGACTTCGGGTCATTCAAACGTTCATATTTTCCCATTCTTTTTACTTTACGATATTCGATTTTGTTATTCGAATTCTGACATTATGTATAGAAAAAAGAAGGGAAACGGGGAATGTGTCAAACAGACAACGACCTAAAGGGGAGTAATAACAACTCAAAGCCACCATAAGATCTTCAATGAACGGTGAGAAAACTCCACAATTCGATATACCTGTTCGATATGGTACAATGGGTTTACCTGTTTATGGTACAATTCGACTTCGGGTCCCCCAATGGGAAAATATGAACGTTTAAATGACCCGAAGTCGAATTTTACAATAATCACGCATATATGATGTCAGATTTGGAATAACAAAATCGAATATCGGAAAGGAAAATGAGTTTGAAAATATGAAGGTTCGAATAACTCGAAGTCGAAAGGTACCATTTACACTTCGATATATTGTCAGACTCTGAACGACAAAATCGAATATCGAAAAGAAAAAGAATGGGAAAATATGAACGATTGAATGACCCGAAGTTGAATGGTACCATATACAAGTGGATATAATGTCCGACTGTGAATAACAAAGAGCAAAATCTAATATGACCCGAAGTCAAATGATACCTTAAACACTTCGATCTAATGTCGGACTTTGAATTACAAAACCGAATATCGAAAAGGAAAATGAACGGGAAAATATGAAGGTTTCATTGAGCAGAAGTCGAATAGTACCATTTGAACTGGGATAAAATGTCAGACTTCGAATAACAAAATCGAATATTGGAAAGGAAATTGAATGGGAAAATATGAATGTTTGAATGACCCGAAGTCGAATGGTGTCAAACACACTCGGATATAATGTCAGACTTTGTTTAACAAAATCGAATATCGAAATAGAAAATGAATGGGAAATTATGAAAGTTTCAATGAACAGAAGTCGAATAGAACCATTTAACCTGGGATATAATGTCAGACTTCGAATACCAAAATCGAAAATCGAAAAAGAAAATGAATTTGAAAATATGAACGTTTGAATGACCCAAAGTCGAACGGTACCATTTAAACTCGGATATAAAATCAGACTTCGAATAACAAAATCGAATATCGAAAAGGAAAATGAATGGGAAAATATGAACGTTTAACGTTTAAATGACCGGAAGTCGATTGGTACCATAAACACGTATATATAATGTCAGACTTCGAATAACAAAATCAAATATCGAAAAGGAAAATGCATGTGAAAATTTGAACGTTTGAATGACCCAAAGTCGAATGGTACCATTTAAACTCGGATATAGTGTCAGAATCGAATATCGAAAGGGAAAATGAATGGCAAAATATGAACGTTTGAGTGACCAGAAGTAGAATGGTAACTTACACACTCGGATATAATGTCCGACTTTGAATAACAAAAAGCAAAATCGAATATCGAAAAGAAAAATGAAAGGGAAAATAAGAATATTCAAATGACCCGAAGTCAAATGATACATTAAACACTTCGATCTAATGTCGGACTTTGAATAACAAAATCGAATATCGAAAAGGAAAATGAACGGGAAAATGTGAAGGTTTCAATGAGCAGAAGTCGAATAGTACCATTTGAACTGGGATAAAATGTCAGACTTTGTTTAACAAAATCGAATGTCGAAATGGAAAATGAATGGGAAATTATGA
This sequence comes from Modiolus philippinarum, assembly GCA_002080025.1. Classification (NCBI taxonomy): domain Eukaryota; kingdom Metazoa; phylum Mollusca; class Bivalvia; order Mytilida; family Modiolidae; genus Modiolus; species Modiolus philippinarum. The sequence continues at coordinate 70,008 of MJUU01011866.1, read as the reverse complement.
AGGTTTCAATGAACAGAAGTCGAATAGAACCATTTAAACTCGGATATAATACCAGACTTCGAAAATCAAATATCGAAAAGGAAAATGAATGTGAAAATTTGAACGTTTGAATGACCCAAAGTCGAATGGTACCATTTAAACTCGGATATAGTGTCAGAATCGAATATCGAAAAGGAAAATGAATGGGAAAATATGAACGTTTGAATGACCAGAAGTAGAATGGAAACATACACACTCGGATATAATGTCCGACTTTGAATAACAAAAAGCAAAATGGAATATTGAAAAGGAAAATACGAATATAAAAAAAAGAAAATGCGAATGAGAAAAAAGAAAATGGTATTTTATTTATTCATTTTGATATTCATATGGTGTTGAACTTTAACTTAAAACAAAAATTTTGAATTACGAAAAGGGAAACAACTTGACTCCGGTACTTTTCATAGCATATTTTTTTGACTTGCAGCAACTCCGGCATCGAAGACTTATTAGCGATTTTAAAAGACTTCGACATTCTAGCTATACCATTATGTTGTATCTATATACTCCATACAAAAGAAGTTCTGCAGAAGTAACGTGATACTTTTATTACTTTAAAACAGCGGGTAATTACGTTACAACATTAGCCAAACTAAAACGATAAATAAAGGGATTTCACAATGAGCACTCTTCAAGATTAGACCTGAAATGAATGATTCTGTTTAATAGCATATTTCTATTTGGAAGTGTACCAACAATGAAAGGTCGAACAAAAATATATTATACAATGTCAAGAATATCTAGAATGTCATCAGGATTTGGATTTTGCTTTTTTTTTTAAATTTGCCTTTTTCCATTTTAACTGTTCAAATTTTCTTTTGAGATAAAAGTGATATTCTGGTCCAGTTCATTAGCGTATATGTTCTACGGGAAGATATTTTTAATTTCATATCAAAAGATGCTTGGCTTGGTGCAGGGAGATAATCAACAAATTTTCTCATTGAAACACAAATTAGTATTTACAAACACAAGCATTATTACCGTCAAAATCTTGTCCAACCACTGTTCCAGGCATATTACTGTCCTGATTGTCGTGATTCCAGTATGGACCCCGTCGTACTCTATCTCCAAGTTGTAATGTTTTACATTTCAATTCTGTAAACATTCCTCTTCTTATTTCTCTGTCCATAGGATTCAAAAATTCTACCACCATATCTATACAGTCTTCCTACCAGACAAAAACACACTGTTGATCTACTTTTTATAGCAATTGCCCTTAAGCCGCCACACTAACTGATGCACAAATGGAGATTTAATGGTTGACACTCACTTTTGATAAAAAAAAATAAAGAATATGGCCTACTAAAATTTTAAAATTTTTGCGGAAAAAGGGTAATAACTCCAAGACGGGTTTCCGGATTTTCTTCAAAATTGCAGGGTAGGTAGATGTTGTCATGCTGATAACTTTTACTCCATCATAAATTTTGATATCTGTATTCGTTTTTGAGTTATTTGGCAAAGAAATCAATTTACCCTCTATGTGCTATTTTTAGAAACGGCAGCCATGTTGTTTGGTCCTCGGACTAATCGAACACACAAGTTTGGTTAAAATTGACTCAGTGGTTTCAGAGAAGAAGACTTTGAAAAATTTTACGACGGACAGACGGACTCCGACGGACGCCAAGTGATGGCAATAGCTCACATGGCCTTTTAGGGCAGGCGAGCTAAAAATCGTTTTAATGATTTTTAAAAATGATAAAACGATTTTTCAAATCGTTTTAATGATTTTAAGATCGGGCAAACGACTTTCTAAAAATCGTACTAACGAAATTGAATTTACTGTTAGAATTATTTTTAGCGAAACGTTATGTAACCGGAGAGCATGAATCTTATTACAAAATTGCAATTTGTCACCATCGAGGATCGAACCCGGGACCTCTAGCACTTCAGCCAGCCACAAAACCGGATGAGCTACAGAAATATTCCATTAGCTCAGTCGATTTTTACTGGCTATATATCTACTATCTACTACAACGCAGATAGGCTGTCCTGTCACACTATCCTCACCTCGAAAGTCATCATACTTGCTATGTATGACTCTCACACAAATCCTTCTAACCACAGTGGGCTTTAGCTGGGCGCAAAATGAAACCGGAGAGCATGAATCTCCTTACAAAATTGCAATGTGTCACCATCGGGAATCGAACTAGGGACCTCTAGCACTTAAGCCAGCCACCTAACCGAATGAGCTAAAGAAATATTCAATTAGCCCAGTCGATTTTTATTGGCTATATATCTACTATCTACTATATGTACAACGCAGATAGGCTGTCCTGTCACAGTTATGCTAAAACGTTCATAAAGGAAATAATCTGATTCAAACGGTTCAATTATGTTAAAATTACAATTTAATGGGGATGAAAATGCATCTTTTGTCCTTTTCATAACCATATTACAATTTAGCTTCGGTCATCTGTAAATTCAGGTACGGACATCAGATATAAATATCACTGGACAGTTACGGTCATCTTACCAAATTTTTTTAATGGAAGTTACGGCTTTATATTCATATTCTGGGCATAAATTTTCATTTCCTCATAATGAGATCGTCATTAACCATTGATAGAACGCCATTTTAATTCCAAAAACCTTACAGAATATGCAGAAGCTATCTTATCTATAAAATAAATCCAAGCCTATTCCTCCTCCGCCATCTTGGGATGACCGTAACTGCAGGTACGGTAATCAGCTTTTCCCCAGTGACTTATATATATCGTTAAAAAGGTTCAGCATAAATTGTTTATACATACACTAGGCTGAATCCGCCTACTAGGCGGAATCCTTCTTATCTCATTCAAATATTTCGAGCCATATACCAGGCTGATTCCGCAGAGGACTCTCATATAATGCTTATGTACTAAGCTTAGACGGAATTATGCTATTTATGGGTTAGTCTCAGAGTCAATCTGGTTAGTAGAATTCCCCATTTGTGGTTTGTTTGTTTCCCAATATTTACCTCTCTTTAGAGGAGGTGTAAGTTCGGGACATCTGCAGGCTTCCGTTTCAAATCGAACGATAAAGTTAGAGGTGTCCGAAGATGAAAGGGATTTTCCATATCGGATCAAAATAACGCACGTTGTGGGTACTATACATCCATTAAAAATGGTATTATTGTTCGGGAAAATACGTAACTTGATGCATTTCTGGGCCGACACATTTCTTTTAGATGTTAGGGATTCCAATATGTTGCTGAGATCACTCGATCTTAGAAGGTAAATTTCGAGTGTTTCGAACGAAAACTTACACCTCCTGAAAAGGGACACAACTCTATTGGATACCGAAAAGAAAAGAAGGAATACGCCTCAAGCCGGGGCGAACTTTTTCGTACAGGTACTATGCTACGAACATTTTTTTAGCACCATTTTTAAATCGCAAGCCGTAGGCTGAGAGTTGTTAAAACCATCCGAGAAAGTCACGTGAGGCTTCAGGCCTATTAACATATTAACGTATGTGAAGAGCTACATGCTTGCGATCAAAATATAGTGCGTAAATTTCTTTCAAAATCTACGCAATGGAATCGACATGCATACGAAATCATACAATCTGATTATTTTCCCGTTTTACGGAATACTTTTATATGAAAATTGTACCTTCTGTTCGTGTTTATAGAATAGGTTCTCAAATCGGCGAATGTTTTAATTACCTCGATTGGCTATTTAGCACATGAGTTGAACTGGACACCCATACGAAAATATCCATTTCGATCATCTTCACGTGATTACGCAATTGCCTGTGACTTTTTTTATTCACTCTGATAAATTGTACTTTCTGTTACCCTTGATCAAATCAGTTCTCTAAGGCCAATAAAACATATTAATTCGTTATTTTCTATGCAGCCGTTCTTTAAATGACAACGTAGTTTTGCCACGTGTAGATTTTCGGGGCTTTCGAGTTTCAGCTCAATCGGAGCTTTGATTTCCTATTGGACAGAGTGAGAGCTAGACCTCTTTTTTCAACCCCGGTGCTGGTCAGGCCCCTTGCTTACAAATCAAATGGTTCGTGAACCATGTGCAACACTACTTGAGAGTATTAAATCCAATGGTATGATTGGGCAACATTGGATATCATTGAATCCAATGGTATAATTTTATGCTGGAAATAATCACCAGAAAAGTTTTCAGTTTAATACAAATGAAACCTAGGCAACTGACAAATCATGCAAATAGCGAATAGACTTGGATCGTGCTTTCGTATTATTGAAGCTACGAATCCATTTCTTCAGTTCTCAAAACCGTCCAAGCGCATTTTTCAGGGACAGTAAAGTGCCACAGCCAGTTCGTAAACATGCATTCACATGCACAAAGTAACTATGCATTCAATACCTGATTGTAACGTGCATTTTCTTTACACGCCTTGACATGCTGACCACGTGTCATATTGTAATGGGGGATTATGAGAAAATGTCGACATATTTTTTACACATATAAATTTTAAAAATCCATAAAAATGCAAAATAAAAGCAAGATAATTTGAAGAAAAATTGCATATTATTTAAGAAAAATATTTTTTTCCAGCTGCACTTGTCGATCTCTATGAACGACGAAATATGTACATTGGCTTCTTTGTGTTAAATGTTGAGGTCCACGACGGGGATATTTTGCAACGCTAACACATAAAATTATTTTATAAGAGATTAATGAAATAAAAAATATATAAAGGTTGCTGAATAATAATTAGCCTTATGTTTGTTCAGATAGAGGATTATATCACACGTTTTTTTGAAAGTTTGATTCAATCAAAATTTATGTGAAAAAGAAAGGAAATGGGGTAAATGTCAAGGATACAACATCCCATATCCAGGTTAAAACGACCCAAAACAAAGCATCTAGAGGTCACTGTACGGCCTTCGACACAGTGAGGAACCTCACACCATATAGCAAGCTCTAAATGGCCCCAAAAAGGTAAAAAAAGGTGAATAAATCAATGGAAACAAACCACATCTAATAACCCAAATATCAAGAAACTAAATTTTATAAGAAGACAAGGACAAGCCAATGACAAACATATTCCTGACTTGGGACAGGCGCAAACATTGCGTTGGGGTTAAACTCGTTTTCTTGGATCCAACCCCCCCCCCCCTATGTGTGGTGAATGGCTAAAAAATAAATACACAAAAAGACACACAGTAAAAATCAAACTAGAAACTAGAAGTGGTGCCATCAGAAAAGATGGCCATCCCCGCACTCACCTTTTTGACACAGAAAACAGTCGTTATTGACCCTTGGGGTAATTTTCCTCAACATTTTTAAAATCAAATTATTGATAGTCACTAATTTTACTCAGAAAGTATACAAGGATATACGGTTGCTAGGTAGAATTTCCAAAAATTATTGGTTTTTGAGACTTTCATGAAATTTACCAAATTTGGAATCAATTATTTTGAAAATCCAATTGGTGAAAATGATTGCCCTAATCGAAACAAATCCTAACACTATTGTTGCTAGGTAGAGTTCCAAAAAATAAGTGGTCTTTGACACTTTCAGAAAATTTACCAAATTTGGAATCAATTATTTTGTAGATCCAATTGGTGAAAATGATTGCCCTAAAATAAACAAATCCTAACAGTATGGTTGCTAGGTAAAATTCAAAAAAATAAGTGGTCTTTGACGCTTTCAG
>MJUU01011866.1:18654-55677 GCA_002080025.1 Modiolus philippinarum | reverse complement strand
ACCCATTTATCTCATTAACGGTACACGTGACATAAAATCCGTTGACATACTTCTGATTCCAAATTTCCTAAGGATCACACTGAAAGAAACCCCATCAAAATCCGATAAATAATAAATATTCTACAGCCCAATATATGAAAACACCTAATTTGGCCCTTTTTGGCCCTTTTTTAAAAAACGGGCGGGGCCACAATACCCAAAACCAATCCCAACCTTCCTTTTGTGATAAGCAACATTATGTTAAAATTTCATAAGGATTGATCAACAAGAACTGAAGTTATCTCACGGAAACGAAGAGTCTACAGACGCCGACGACGCCGACGACGCCGACGACACCGACGACGCCGACACCGACGCCGACGCCGACGCCGACGCCGCCAGTATCATACCAATATACGACCTCAAAAATTTTTTTGCGGTCGTATAAAAATGATTGACAATATCTCATTTACAAAATTGATGTGGGTTTTCCTTACTTTTGTACTCTCTCAATTTTGTTTGTTTAACAGGGATTTTTATAAATTATGTGCATTTGTTCTAATACTTCAATGTTAATAATAATACGCACATATGTATATAAAAATTAAATACTGAAGTAACCGTAAATTTCATTTCTGCATATGCGCATTTCGACAAATGATATTTGAGACTTCTAATAAAGACTGGAAAATGACAATGCCAATTAATGATATATATTTCCCGGAATGAAAATGATGACGTCAGATATATTTTGAAATTAATACAAATACCAAGCTTGACTGACATATGCCTGAAAATGGAAATAATAGATAAAACATCTTAAGTTCTTAGATAGGGAAACTTTCGGTTGTATTGTATATGGGGACTGCATTCTGGTGTCAAAATCGACAGCAACAGCTGCGATGGAAACAGCCAAGACCGTAAAATTAAAAGTGCTATGAATGGAATGAAATCGACAGAAAGATTGTTTTGCATGTGAAAAACTTAATTTTAGACTTGAATTCAGGTTTTGGAGTTTGCCTGAGAAGCTTTCCTATATTTGTAAATTTAGTGTTTAAAAAGGTAATTATTATTGATAATCGAATATGATTACTAGTATTCTATAAACAAAAACCCTTGTCTAATTGCTACCTACCATTACTTGTGTCATTTTAATCAATCGATGTAATTCAAACTTCTTTATAATTTTTCCTCTTGTTTGACTAACAGCCTCTTCCATTATCTAAAGCATAAACTTATTCTTCAAATCATGTATTTGGACAGTAAAAACGCAAAAAATCAAAGACGCCAAATACCAACCTTCCTGAACATTCCCTGCACTTTTCTCCGTCCGTCTAATTATTAACTTAAAACGGGATTGAATTAAACACAAAAGTATATGAAATCAAGTAATTGTAATTCTACAATACGGAACTTTCGAGATAGGAACTCTCGTGTAATTGAAGGCAGAAACGATCTCAAAAAATACCAGTAAGACGGATAAGTGGAATCCTGATCTACTGAAATAAATATGTACCACCATATAAAATAAACAATTTATGAAATTGAAGTATACTAATTATTTTTCCTTTATGACAATTATTTAACTTAATTTTAATTGACGAAAAACAATTAAACCTGAAGTGCTACGAACTGATTAAATATAAATCACCCTTAGCTCAACAGTGATTCCCTCTCAAGGTATTGATATATTGATTTTTTCGTATTATAACATATTTGTTTTCGAAGTGAACACGACTCAAAAGTCCCGTATTAATATTTCATTTGAAAATATTTGTCAGTACTCAGGATCGGTGGGCTATTTTCCGTATTGTTCCACCATTTCCACTCATACATCTAATTTTCTTTCTTTGTATAATCCACATTAACCAGTATTTAATAAATAATTCTATTTATAAATAAGATATTCTTTGAGGAAAAAGATTGTTTATTTTGAAACTGCCATGAACATTAACATGAAAAAGAGTACATTGTGTTTAGCGTCATGGCAACAATCTTAGCAACCACGGTCTCTGCAATATTTTTGAATTTTTCACAAGAGGAATGCTTAGCCATTCCCTTGTACATACCATTTACTTCTATATACCAACATTTTTCTCAGTAGGATTGAAAAATGGACAAAAATGGACCTTTCTTAAAATGAATGCCCGTTTCCATGGCAAATACTAAGCGAAAGTATATGAAGGCCCTAAAATAACAGTTCTTGCATTAAAACTATTGTATTTGAAGAATAGTTCTTAAATAACAGTTCCTGTGTTAAAACTAATGCTACATAATATGTGTGTGCGCAAATTTCCTCTTGTACAATCATTGGATAGTGCATTTTAGAAGCACAAATACAACATTTTACCTTCTAAGACAAACGTAGCATACCATCAAATTAATCATGTTCATAGTCCATCACAGTAAGAAAAAACACAATAACGGAAAAAAGAAAGTAGGGGTTATCATAAAATAATAGAAATCATGGGTATCTACTTACAGCATTACTTTGATGTTGTCCAACTGGTACATAGAAAATCTTGATGGCATGTGTAGCAATAAGTTGTAGCACAGAAGATGTTTCAACATGCCGCTGGTTAAAATATAAAACAATCCTTTTAAATTAGCATGATAATCTTCACAATATTATTTTTTTTATTCTCTTGTTAGTATTATTTTTTTAACAAATGCATAGGAAAATAAGAGAAAAATTATCATTTTCGTACTTCGAAAGTTTTTATTCTAAATGATTTTTTGTTAGCCTCCGGTTTTCTACAGCCTTATAAACCACATATTGAAGCGATATTCATTCAGCATTATTTTGCGTTTTTAATTTTGGGCTATGGTCAACGTCAATAACATTGATCATACACGAATTTACGAAACAGATGATGATTTACTAAGACGTGGTTAGGGACCTTTCTACAGAAATAAGAGTCATAAAATTCTATCAATCTATTGGTGGAAAGCACTATCCCATGTCTCTGAAAATGTACATAAATAAACAAAAACAATCCTAACTTCTTTTTGAACATATATTTGGACAGTTATATAAAGCCAGTGATTAATTACTAGTGAAAATATGATATCTTACACGGAAATCTCCAGTAAGATATAAAGGGTTTACATCTCTCTCAAATTGTGGTTTAACTTGTTCAGATGAACCATCAGTGAAAACGATCATATATCCTTGAACTGCGTTCTCCATGACTTGAGAAACTGCACCTGTAAATTAAATCAACAACAAGAAACTATTCAGTTAAAAGTTTAGGTAAAATACGTTTTGGAATGACATCATATTCATTAGTGCAAATTATAAATATATAAAGCAAGACAGCACTATTATAGTTGTATGATAATAACTTAAAAGTTAGATATTATATAGTTAAACTGGTAGTGATCGACATGGCGTACTTTTTGATTGCTCAAAAATTGTTAAATTTATCTGAATTAACGTGTTATAAGAAATTACTTAAAATCCGTTTGAATAAATAAATTTCGAAATGAATACCGAAGCAAGAGCCAAAAGTCGTATATCCAGAATGCATGGCAATATAAGGATTACATACAGAAAGAGAACTAAATGACGGAGACGAAACAAACAGTACATAAAACAAACGCCACAAAAAATGAAAAAACATGAGTGTCATCAGGTGCTCCGGAAGGACAAGCATGATCTGCTTCACATGTGACACCCGTCACACTGCGAGTGAAAAGTCCGGTGTAATGTAAAATTCGGTAAGTGTCAATCCAGTAATATCTCGGGGTCTATTGAAATATGTCAATCTTCATTTGTGATACAGACACATTGTAACGATCAGTCAATTCGTGATGACGACCATAAAACTTTTTGGGTGACAATAGTAAAAGTGATTGAACATAACCCTGGCTAAGTAGCTCTTGAGATAGTAATTTTGCTCTGTTGACGAAATCGACGTAGACATACATGCACGGCAGTAGCGAATGGGCTGCGAAATGTAGACTCCGTATGCTGGAGATGTGGGTATATTACTTCTCAAAAATGGGAAGTTCACAATTGGAAAGTCAAAATCATCACGTTTGTCATAAAGTGTGGATTTCAACTGACCCGATTTGTCGATATAAAAGGTAAAGGTCCAGGTATGATGCTGATGTTGGCGTGTCAGTTGTTTCTTTAATGTACAGTTCATTTGGTCAGATGAGATGTAGATAATCCTTAAATCGAGGATTGTTTCAAGATAAAACATCATCTATGTAACAGAAACTGAAATTAAAGGACCTAGCTAGATTTTTCTCTTTCTTCTGGACAAGCTCTTGTATGAATCTGGCTTCATACGAGTATAAAAACAAATCTGCCAGAAAGGAGTCATAATTGTAACAGATTTAATTGAGTTTGGAAGTGCATTCCAGTCACTAATGGAAGTATAAAAGAATGATGTCGAGTCTACCCCTCCACTTTTTGGCACCTAAATCTAATTGACTTGATCTGGTGTTATATATGTGCCGTTTGCTAACTTTATCAAAATTTTGTTTCAAAAAGAGTCTAGGTATTTATTTAAAAAAAAATAAAAAATGCTATTCCGAAGTCTTAAATGCATCTTTAAAAACTAATTAATCAGTAAAGTGCTTACACAGAAACTGCCTGTATTGCTAAACTGACAAATTGTACATGCTATTCAAGATCATGTTAAAACAAATGGTCAGAGTCCCCTTATATTTTCTTTGCTGCAGACATGTTTTACGAAAATTGGTCTTAGGGGCAAACTATATACATAACCTTCCATATATCATTCATCTAAGGTTTTATATAATGTGCAGACATAGTTTTACTAGGGATTATCAAATGTTTTCCAATAGGATCAACTTTCAAATTATGGTATAAGCTGGGATGATCAAAATGTGTTTTTTTCTCAAAGGGTCATGTCTTAAACTTTGTACCCCAATGGCTGCCATTTAAGATGCTGCATCGGAAAGACAATAAAAGTTTCCATAATATTCTTCCATATATTCTTGCAGTAAAGTTTGGCTTCATGTGTCACGTTAGTTCTCCGGAGATGAGTGTCACGTTAGTTCTCCGGAGATGATGAAAATACGTTTTCTCAAGAAAGTCCAAGGATGTGTTTTGCATTTAAGGTCATGTTTGTAGTCAGAAGAGAGCAAAAATGGCAATACTTCTTCGGGACACCCCGTTCAAATGTTTACTTACCTCTTTGCAGACCAGCCATGCAATACAAATGTTTACTTATCCCTTGCACACCATCCATGCAATCCAATTTTTTACTTACCTCCTTGCTCATTGGTCAGCTAAATCCAATACAAATGTTTACTTATCTCCTTGCAGACCAGCCATGCAATACAAATGTTTACTTATCTCCTTGCAGACCAGCCATGCAATACAAATGTTTACTTATCTCTTTGCAGACCAGTCGTGCAATACAAACGTTTACTTACCTCCTTGCACACCAGCCATACCATGCAATACAAATGTTTACTTACCTCCTCACACACCAGCCACGCAATACAAATGTTTACTTACCTCCTTGCAGACCAGTCATGCAATACAAATTTTTACTTACCTCCTTGCAGACCAGCCATGAAATACAAATGTTTACTTATATCCTTGCACACCAACCATACAATACAAATGTTTACTTACCTCCTTGCACACCAGCCATGCAATACATATCTTGACTTACCTCCTTGCACACCAGCCATGCAATATATATCTTGACTTACCTCCTTGCACACCAGCCATGCAATACAAATGTTTACTTACCTCCTTGCACATTGGTCAGCTATTTCATACAAATGTTGACTTACCTCCTTGCACACCAGCCATGCCAACTATCAATCCACAAACCAATGGAGATTCACCTTCTGCTTTCAGCTGATCTTCAAATTAAAAATTCATCTATTGTTGCATAAATGTCAAAATAGTATCATACTCTAGATGAGATAATAACCTTGTAAATAGCTCATTATCCTTATATGTTTGTATAATTTAAATTGTTAATATTATAGTATCTAATTCTCCCTGTCTTACAATTATAGTTAACGTTTTTCCACAAGTTATAATGAAATGTCTTTCCCAGATCTTTAGACGCTTTTCCCAGTTTAAATTGAACTTTAAATTAAAATGAGAGCAAACCAAGGACCAGAATGGCTTAGCTTGGAACTAGCTAACCAAGTACTTTAACGAGAGACTTTTTAATGAGGGTTGAACTTTAAAGTATGACGATAAAAGGAAAAGCAAATTGGAATCAGAAACATCCAAATGCGTTTTACATAGATGTTCACCGCGTGAGCGTATCTTGCATATAAGCAAATACTACCAGACATTATCATTTGAGGGAGGAATCGAAATGCAATAATGACCAGGCTTAATTCTAACTGACCAACTTTATTAAGAAATATCTCTGATTGTTATTCCAATACTGTCTTCTGTTGGCACTGTTGAGGGTTAGAGAAGTAACATGTGCCATGAATTTCATTGGCTTTCTGTCTAAGGGTTAGAAAATGACATTAACCAATCCGCTACCAAACAGACCTTTCAAAACACTATATACCTCACTGATAGTGTGACGGGTGTCGCTAGCGGGGCAGGACATGCTTACCCTTCCGGAGCACCTGATGTCACTCCCGGTTTTCATGGGAGTTCACACTATGAGTGCCTTAGTTCTTAATGTTATCTTTTTATTTCCGTGCATTGTAGCTGTCTCACGTCCTTGTTTTGTCTTTGTTTTTATCTGTTACCGTTTCTGCCATGTCTTTGGACTTCGATTTTTGTAGTCATCGCTTCCCTTGTTCCTTCGGTATTCTACTGCCGTTGTTTTTTTTTAAACATGTTTGAAGCCTGCAGTCATTTTGGATTACTATAGTAGTCCACAAAAAACGTATTTTTCAGTGGAATATCCAAATTCTATTGAAGCTGGTTTTGTTTTACATGGGCGATCAGCTTCAAAACATAAAAATCTTTGAATTCTGGTTTCTGCAATGTCATTTGAGACATAACTCTAAAGAGTACCATCCAAAAGCAATTTTGGATGACATTTTTAGAGAACACCTATGAAAGTTTCCAACAAGTTTCAATCTTAACACAAGTTTCCGCTTCAAATCATCATCCTTGTTGTGCTCAATGTTGGTCGGGTAATTTTAGGAGATTTTGAATCTTTTCCACATGACGTCCGTTACTGAACTATGTCCCTTAATTAAGACTGCAATAACTCGAATAATTCATGTTAGGATCATCACATTTAGTTCCACTTCAAACTGAAAGGTTTTAGAGAGGAAAAAAAAACTTCATGACTTAGAGATAACTTGCGACGCAAAAATGATCTCATCCTAGTCAATCAAAGTAAGATCTCGCTTACAATATATTAATAAAAGTCATTTATTCTTGTGAAATCTTGTGAAATAGATCATGGTGCTTACGCTTTCTACAAAAACCAAAAACAGTACTAAAGGTATTCATTGAATACTTTTGTAAAGTTAATTGTGTACAATAGTTCTATTCCTTCTGGGAGAGAATACAACTTTCAAGATTCGAACATGGGATTTTCGAACATGCAACTTCTTTTAAACATTTAATTGATTTCTTTCTGCCTCAATCTTTAGCTCGCAGGGATGAATTTCCAGAAAGCTAGAGATATTATCATGACCCTCCCTATCTGCGTCGGCGTTGTCGACAAAAACTTTAACCTTGCTTGTAAAATGGATATCTTAAGAACTAGGACGTTGATATTTTGTATGTGATGACAGCTTTTTGTGATACCATACTTATGGACAATTTGACCTTGACCTCAGGTAAATAAAAAATACCCCTTTAACCTTGCCTCGGGAGGTAGGCGTTTATTTAAAGGTTAGGGCGTTCATATTTTGTAATTAACTTACTTATGATGAGAGCTATATTTGTAGACATTTTGCCCTTAAAAATCATAACCCTTGCTTCTAGAAGTTAGTCGTTTAGTGGTAGGATGTTCATATTTGGTATGTGACTTCCTTATAATAAGAGCTTTCTGTTTGTACCATATTTGTAGACATTGTGACCTTAAACTTACCCGAGGGCATTTTTTTTAAAAACTTTAAACCCTGTTTCTAGAAGATGCTCAATTTTGGTATATAACTTCCTTAAGATGGAAGCTTTCTGGCGGCACCATATTTTTAGAAATTTTGACCTTGACCTTGCTTTTAGGGGAATTCTTAAAAACCTTGAACTTGTTTCTAGAAATAAGTTGTTTTGTGATAAGATATTTATATTTTTGATGTAACTTCCCTATGATGAGAGCTTTCTGGCAGTTCAATAGTTGTATAAATTTTGACCTTGACATTGCCCTGAGAGCATTTAAAAAAATCTTGAACCCTACTTCTAGATGTTAATCTTTAGTGGAAGGAGGTTCCTATATATCATGCGACTTCCTTAAAAACATTTACAATTACGAAAATGTAATTTATTGTACACTGAGGTCACTGTAATCCCCAGCGAGCTATGTCGTCCTGTGACAACTCTTGTTAGATCTATCACAGTCGAAGTATTTCAAAAGTAGACACTTACGAATAAGATTTTTTATTATTTGGTAATCACAGGTGGATTCATGAAGAAGTCGGGTTTCTTTACCAAATACTGCAAGGCCAATATTATCTGCTAAACCTCTGGTCTCTTGAACTTGCTGGATACCTAGGAAGATGAAATAATCTTACAAAACAAGCCTGGAGATACAGAATTACAGAATAATACCCAAAAATAAAATACAGAAAATAAATTTTCTTAAATTTAGAGAATAACCTTGAAACAGAAATGCTAACATAGGATCCAATTTATCAGAATGCAGAAATTTGTGAATAAAACTTAAAGGTTCAGTGTGACTTTTATACAAACCTCAGTTTTCTAAGATTAAGCAGTATTTGAACAGAATAGAGAAAAGGATAGAAAAGCAAATACAGAATTGAGGACATCCATTTTGTCACATATATTGTTTCATGACGACACTTATTAGTATTACGCAATAACCCCCCCCCCCCCCCCCCAAAAAAAAAGAGAATTCCAGTAATGGTGAATGGCATGATATCCCACAACTTTAAGCACATGTCAAAGGTCATAACTCCGAAATTACTAACTTCCTCTGAAATTGTGATTTTAGTGGGTAATTTACATACTAAGTTTGGAAACATTATTTAATCTTGCATACGAGTTTTAAGTCAAAAACCCTAAAATTGAGACTAATTTTAAAGTTTTAGGTGGGAATTATCAGGGCTAACTAGCATCTCTAAACAGATATTTTTCCTGGATTTTTGGTCAGCAGCTTTCTTGCAAATATTTACAGTATACAGTTTATTTCAAAAGCTTTTAGCAACCTGAGGCTTACATGTACATGTATCCCTCACCTGGCTACTGGATTGTAATTAAAAAAAACAACAATTATTTTTCAATAAGGTGGAATTTAAAAATAGAAGACCATCTGATTATGCTTTCCCGCAGAGTCCAATAACTAAAAAACTCGGTGGCAACCATCTTGGATTTCCTATTGGCAGTAGGTGAGCTAAAATCACACATTTTAGAGAAAGGACTATCCTAGGATAATTGTAGCTAACGTTGGTTCCAAATTGCACAACAGTTTCAAATGAGAATTTCATATGAATTCATTGTCCAATAGCCACCTGCTTTGTGAAACTATGTTATCCGCTGGCAGTCGTTTTGGACTTGATAGGAATATTAAAAATCAAAACCCTTGAATCAAAGGGCCATTTTGATCAAATTAAGTTAATGTTGTTCAAACAGTTTTAGTTGAGATGTTTGAATGCATTTCCCATATGTTCCTTTGTTAAACTAGATCACCCGCTGCCAGCCATCTTGGAAAATAATCACAAACCTTGGACTATTATGTTCAATCTCAATTAAAAGTTCAAAGGATGAGACCTCTGAATACATTTCCGTATGGTCCTATTGTCTGTTTGATATCTATAGACCCACCATAAAAAAGTAATAAAAAATCCAAATTTAATTTTTTCACATTTTTCTCTTCATATATCTATTCAATGCAATCATACGAACTCTGACTATTAGTTTCAGAATCTAAAAGATGCCCATAAGCTGCCTATGTTCTTATTCATTAACTCCCTCTTACAAAATCATGCATAAAAAATAAATTAACATAGGCAGTTTATGGGCATATTTTTAATTATGTGAGAAAAAATTCTGAAACTAATAGTCAGAGTTCGTATGAGTGCATTCAATAGATATATGAAGAGAAAAATGTGAAAAAAATAAATTTGGATTTTTAATTATTTTTTTATGGTGGGTCTATAGAAATCAAACGGACAATACGTTAAACTTTAGCTCTGCGCTGATGGGCATCTTGGATGGGGTATGGTCATAAAAACCTTTCACTTTTATCACCCGAGGACTCATACATTTGAATTAAAAAAAAATAATGGGTGTTCCATGGAACACTTGTGTCGCCTGCACTACAAAAGAGCCATTTTTGGCAAAAATAAACCTCTAAAATCTGTAAAATCAAAATGTTAAGTATCAGGTGCACAATTAAATCTAGCGATCAACAAATTCTGAAATGTTGGTTGGAATATTACTTAATTGTTTTGAAAGAGTACCACATTAACAAACTTAATAAGCAAATGAGCTATTTTGGCTCAATGAACCTCTAAAATCTATAAAATCAAAATATTACGTATCAGATGCAAAACAAGATCAGGTGAACAACATATCGTGCAAGTTTGGTTGGAATCTGACTTATATCTATGATTTACTAACCAGAATAACAAATGAGTAAGACCGGCTCCATGAACCTCTAAAATATGCAAAATCAAAATTCTAAATTTTCGCAAGGTGAAATACATATCCTGAAAGTTTGGTTGGAATTGGACTGGCAGTTTTGAAGGAGATGCGGATTCAAAAACCGACCGACACACAAATGAGCAATTTTGGTTTGTGAACCTCTAAAATCTGTAAAATTAAAATTCTAAGTATCAGGTACACATCTACACCAGGTGAACAACATACCCTAAAGGTTTGGTTGGAATTGGATTAGTAGTTTTGAAGGAGTTGTGGATTCAAAAACCCACAGACTAACAAATGAACAATTTTGACTCCGTGAACCTCTAAAATCTATCAAATCAAAATTCTAAGTATCAGGTGCACAACTACTTCAAGTGAACAAGATATCATGAAAGTTTGATTGGAATCGGACTAGTAGTTTTGAAGGAGTTGCAGATTCAAAAACCGACAGACGACGCAGGACGACCACGACCACGACGTAAGACGACAGATAGTAATCCCTATGTGTCGACTCTGCTTACAGCAGGCGACACAAAAATCGTTCAAGCGATTTCAGAGGAGAAGATCTTTGAATGCATTTTCCATAGGGTCCTATAAACTGCATTCCCTAGAGTCGACCATCTTAGATGCGACATCAATACCTATTTGGAAATCAAATTTCATTGAAATCAGACAACGTTGATTTTTCCCGCCTTTCTTAGCGGCCATTTTGAAAATGGCGGTCAAAAAACAATTTTAAACACTGGTTTTAAAGTCGCAACATCAATATCTATTTGGAAACCAAATTTTATTGAAATTGAACAATGTTGAATTTTCCCGCCTTTTTTGGCGGCCATTTTGAAAATGGCGGTCAAAGAACAATTTTCAACACCACTTTTGAAGTCAGCACAGCATGGTAAACATTTTATCAATTTACACTTTACCTTCATCTTCTATAGTTTTGGAAATAAAAGACGAAAAATATGAAAATTTTGAAAATTCTGTGAAAAAAGGGCAATAACTTCAAAGCTGGTAATCAGATTTTCTTCAAAATTGCAGGGCAGGTAGATCTTGCTATGCTGATCACTTTTACAACATGTCAGATTTTGGATATCTGTAACGGTTTTCGAGTTATTTGCCAAAAACAGCAATTTACCCCTATGTGCTATTTTTAGTAACGGCAGCCATGTTGTTTGGTCCTCGGACTAATCGAACACAATTTTAAATCTAGATACCCTGGTAATGATTCAGACCAAGTTTGGTTAAAATTGGCCTAATGGTTTCAGAGGAGAAGATTTTTGAAAAAGTTTACGACGGACGGACGGACGGACGCCGACGGACGCCAAGTGATGGCAATAGCTCACCTGGCCTTTTAGGCCAGGTGAGCTAAAAAGGTAAACCTCGATGAGCTTAACATTCTGCAATTCAAACTTAACATCTTTCTCAAAAAATTTTTTCTAATATTAGTCAAAACAAATCAAATTGTGAAAATTCTACGGAAAAAGAACAATTACTCCTTCATGAGTCACCACAAACTCTTCATCAAATAGCAGGATACGTAGAAATTATCATGGTGAACATTTTTGTTATCTAAACTTTTACTCTTTGTATAACAAAATACAAAAAATACCGAAGTTGCATTTACTAAAAACAGTAAATTTTGTAATGCTGTACACGTGTTTCAAGGAGCAACCTTTCATCAGCAGCATTAAAATCAAATACTAGTAATATGGAAAGCCATAATCCGAAAGTAGTCCAAAAAGATGTACTCATTTCCAAAAAATATTGAAATAGAAAGCAAAATCCAGTACCGAAGAAGGCATCTACTAAGTGCCATACACGGAATGAACCCTAAGTATTTTTAAGTGGTTAGAATTTTGATAAAAACAGTAAATTTCTATAACACGCAAGGTACAATTTTCATGTCATATAAGTCTGACTATACGGGAATTTCGAGATAGGAACTCTCGTGTAATTGAAGGCGGAAACGATCTCCTAAAATACCAGTAAGAAGGATAACTGGATTCATGACCTATTGAAATAAATGTGTACCACCATATAAAACAAACTATTTATGAAATTGAAGTGTGCTAACAATTTGTCCTACATAACAATTATTTAACTAAATCACTAAATCTACATGAAGCGCTACAAACTGATTAAATATAAATCATCCTTAGCTCAACAGTGTTCATTAATTAGTGATTTCTCTAACGGTATTGATGTATTGATTTTTATCGTATAATAATAGATTTGTTTACGGAAACAGCACGACTCAAAAGTCCCGTATTGGGCTGGTGAATACCCTCGGGGACCTCTGGTCTACCAGCAGTGGCATCGGCTCAATGGTTCAAAATACAAAAAATATCAAAAAGTAATTAAAAATCAGAAAGGGCAATAACTCCAAGATGGGTTATCGGATTAAAGACACGTGATAAATTTCATATACAACTAAACGATATCAAAAACAAAGCCAGAAACAGCCTACGCTTACTTCGTTGACACATACGACTAAACAATAACATACAAAAGCGATACATGTGAGGGTCTTATCCCGGAATCCCGAGAAAATAACATTAAAATCCCGAATTCCAAAGAAAATATTTTTTTCAAACCCGAATCCCGAAAAATGACAATGCATATCCAGCGTTTTGTTACAGGTTAAATTCTCGAGGGAATGAAGAGACCTCAGCTTCATGAAAAAGGTTTTTCCACCCGTAATATCGTTTTAAAATGACCCTATTTCATTCGGTTATTTTCATTTATTTATCATTTAAATATAGACTTGATAGTAAAACAAATGACTCTATATACAAACCTTCAACAAACACAAATACACAAAAGGTGCCTGGCAAATTTTTAGACGGCACAAATTTTTATGTGTTGTTAAAAGTTCTTATGACTTAATGAAAAGTACATCATTTATTACATATAATCAGTAAGCTAGTTTGTTCCTTTAGCCTTAATGACTGTAAATTCCATTATTAGCAAATATTTTGAACATTTCACCATGGTCTTTTCTATTAGAGGAAATGTATTTTATTCGGTAAATGTCCTTGGTACTGGATTTGGATTCCTATTTCGATATTTTTGGAAATGAACAACGGGAAATCTAGTGGTATAAAATTATCTAACTTCTAGAAAAAACTCTTCTGTGATTATAAGATTTTCTGATCAAAATAAAAGCACGGCGACGAAAGTAAACAACCGACAAAATGTTAAGATTAAAAAAAGAAACAGACGAATACAATATTTAGTTCAAACGTCATTCAATTACCAGACCTTTGCTCTGTAGGGAAAAATGATTAAACTTGTCCATAAGAAGTTTCTTAAATAATTAACTGTCGTGAAAAAATATTCAATTGACAGACTGGTCGAAATCAATTGCTATCGGGTGTTAAAATGCATGTACCCTGACAAAATTTTATGTACAGATATATTTTTAACATACATCATTTTAGACCACTTTAGTGACGATTACTGCGTAAGAAACGATGTTATCCAAAAGGGCTTTCGTTGTTGCTAATCTTGGAACAACGCCATTTACTTTTTATACCCGGTAATCATCATCACAAGATTTCATTGGTTCAATGGTCAAGTCTACGTATCGATCAGGAAAAAGAGGCGTGTCCCCATTGAAAGAAACCACGTTCAGAGTGAGTAGCAATCGATTTTGTAAACAAAAATGGAAAGTAAAACAGCGAAATATCGTCCTTGTTTTAATTCATTTAATCTGAATCGCTACATGTACCCTGTCGAAAATCGGCACATGAAAAGATGATTATTTAAAGAGAAAGCTTATTTTTTCTGGTCAATGTCGGGATATAAGAAACGGTACGATCCACAAGTCTCTATAAGAGGAAAATTATCAAAAATATCATTTTGCTTCTAAAATATGCAAAGTACATTCAATCAAAAACTTTTTGTCATTTGTATATATAGAAGTCTGTCACATGCACATGAAAAAGTAGAATATTTTACATTATAAGTAACTTTGAAAGCACCTGACAACAGACCTAAACAATGTAATCAACTTTTTTATCTTTTCTAAACGAGAGCTCACATTCTTTTGTTTAAATACCACTGGATATTAGACTGTGAGTACTTCTTTTTGGGCAATTTTTGGATAATTGCTTTCCATATCACTTGATTTTAATGCTGCTCTTGAGAGGTTACTCCTTGAAACACGTGTACAGCATAACAAAATTTACTGTTTTTTTTTATGCAACTTCGGCATTTTTTGTAGTTTGAACCATTGGGTCGATGCCACTGCTGGTGGACTAGAGGTCCCAGCCAAATAGTCAGACTTGTCTGACATGAAAATTTTACCTTGCGTGTTATAGAAATGTATTGTTTTTATCAAAATTCTAACCAAACTTAAAATACTGAGGCTTCATTGTGGGTCTCGATTTGGTTTTTTGCCTTTTAAAGTGAACGGGAAACGGGATCGTCACAAAAAGGTGGACGTGAAAACGGGAAAGGGTGTTGGGCGTGAAGCGGGAAATGCTGAAAAACATCTCCGTGAACCGGGAAAAGGAGTTTTTGTAAAATATTTTCCCGCCCGTGAAACGGGAAAGTAGAAAAAATATTGCCGGGATTTCGGGAAAGGGACCCCCATTTAGACCCCCTTTCATTCCGTGTATGGCACTCGGTAGATGCCTTCGGTACTGGATTTGGCTTCATATTTCGATATTTTTGGTAATGAATACTTCTTTTCAGGCAATTTTTGGATAATGGCTTTCCATATTATTCAATTTCAATACTGCTGATGAGAACTTACTCCTTGAAACACGTGTACAGCATAACGAAATTTACTGTTTTTTTATGCAACTTCGGTATTTTTTGTATTTCTGTAAGAATGTATAATAGCAAACACAGTATTGAATCTAACGGCCATTTTAAACTCTGTACAATATCGTAAATGAGTAAAGAAACTATGAATGTAGGCTATATACCATTCACATATTCCAAAGCTGACTGTTTCATTTCTTCAAATTTGGATCCTCTCATTCGTTCTGATGTGTCTAAAACTAAAATTACGTCATGACCATGCCTTCCACGTTTTACTCTTCCTGACTGTAGTCGAACATGCGCTAGAAAATATAGAAAAATCGTTATAAAAACAGTAAAATATAATATTTTTCAAAAGTGATCTCCTTTCACATACGCAATTATTCATGCGCATTTTTACGAATATCTGAGATCCAGATTTTATCACAACTTTTTGTAGAAAATTGAGTAATAATTTCTGTGAACATAAAAGTATTTACGAATATTTTGGCTTTAGTTACGAGTGTTTTACAAACGGCAATTATTTCAATGGGCTTAAAATTACACATATAAATTGGAGAATATTTGGCCTCATTCATTTCTACATTAGTAATTTATAAAACTTCAATACACACTGTAAATGTGATGTGTTCGTTATAGTGATATTCGACAAACAAACAAACAAAGAAACAAAAATATACGTATGTTATGCATATTTATTTCAAAATTACATAGAGCTCAATATCAATATGAAGTATAATATTCAGTTCAGAAAAAAAAAGATTTTTTTTCGGAGATCTTTAATGCAAATGAGCAAGAGAGCCGGCACTGTCTTGTTCTTTGTTTCGAATTTAGTCCCTAAACATACTTCACACGCATTTAGACACATGACTATTTACAAACAATTTTTCAACGTGACAATATCATGAAATTTAAATTCTTGACGGACAGAAATCGCTATTAGCGTCAAATTAATATAAAAACGTGGCAACAGGTTTTTTTATTTATTCAGCGCTTCACGACGGGACTTTTGAATCGTGAGATCTATTTATCAATACATCAATACATTGAGAGGGAATCACTAATTAATGAACACTGTTGAGCTAAGAGTGATTTATATTTAATCGATTTGTGGCGCTTCAGGTTAATTTGTTTTTCGTCAATTAAAATTTAGTTAAATAATTGTCATATCGAAAAAATTTAAAATGCACTTCAATTTCATAAATAGTTTGTTTTTTATGTGGTATATATCTATTTCAAAAGGTTTAGAGATCCAGTATTCCTTCTAACTGGTATCCGAGGCGATGGTTTCCGCCTTCAATTACACAAGAGTTCCTATCTCGAAAGTCCCGTATTCGCATGATTTCACGTAATCCATTAGAGAGAAATACTAGAAAAACAAAATCAGTTAAACTTGATTCTGTATTCTAGAAATCACAACCATATATATATGCAGCTGCTGTCAACTGCGTTTTGAATTGAATATACATAAGTCCCTCGATACACTCAAATTTTAAAGACGACAATATTTTACGAATGACTGGCCGATAGGTTTAAAAGTAGTCGGTTTGACTGTTTATCGTAATGCTCTAATTTCTGTGCGGTGATCTCCGTTGTCTCTATTATCAAAGCATGCCGCCATTTTGTAACCCGTTACCGTCGTTGCTATGCGTATCATTGCGCCATTCATTTGAAGGACTCTTATTAAAATATTTTGAATGAATATGTTATACATGCATAACCTACAAATCAAGCAATTTTAGTCATAAAATTCAAAAAGCAAACAAATCAGGTGTTAATTTCATCATCCTGTCACACTATTTCTAGAAATTGACACGAGACATTTACATCATTGACCAATCAGTTACTGAGAACAAATCTTTCCCCCATGTTTGTTTCCATTTATTTTTCACATTGGCCAGGAGCTTTTAAAATTTGCTAGAAATTATAGAAATGTACATATATACGGGTCAACTTATAATAAGATCGCGCTTCCGTAGGAAGTTGGACTGGAAGAATGGAGATTGGGTGGGTAGGGGATGGGTGGTAGTGGTGGGACGGAATGGAGTTTGATAGAGGAGTTAGTAATTTACTGAACTTACAATACACACATAAATGTGCAGTATATACATATGCCGAGAAATGCCTACCCCTCAAGACCCCCTCTCTCAACAATTAAAGGTATTCCTTGGAGCAAATTTCTGGTAAAAAAATCATCATTGCGACGATAAAGACATTTGCCATGGAAACATAAATTCCTGTTAAACCCATCAGTCAGTTAATTTTCGGGTCAGCGAAAAACATCGGGTAGTGATAATTAGCACCGTTGTTGGAGCAGGGGCAGCTTATCCCTTTGATTTCTTGGCAAGATCAGTATTCCTGAATTACTCGTAATTATTCGCAAAACACTCGGTAAGTATCAGTATTTATTCGTTAAGTAATCGAATTATCCTTTCAGGGATCGTGTTAATGGTGCGTAAATCCATCTCAAAACTAGCAAAAACTGCTTGAAAATCCGAAATCAATTTAGACAGTTGATGATTTGTCGCAAAAGCTAACCGAGTTATATTGTAAACTTGGGAACTGTTTTGAAACAACGGCAGTAGAATATCAAAGGAACAAAGGAGTGGAATTTACAAAAAATTGAATGGTTAATGAACTCTTTACTTATGAAGATTCGTTGACAAGTGCGTAAACTTTTTTGACATAGCTATCGTTCTTCATTTTTGTTTATTTGTTGTATCTTTATCATGTTGTTTTCTTTCAAGTTTTTATCTACGATTTTGAGGACTAGATATGGAGGTCACCAATTGATAATGGTTATTTGTGGATGAACGATTATTACTTATGACTATGAATGGACTATTTGTAAG
This sequence comes from Modiolus philippinarum, assembly GCA_002080025.1. NCBI lineage: Eukaryota > Metazoa > Mollusca > Bivalvia > Mytilida > Modiolidae > Modiolus > Modiolus philippinarum. Next base: position 37,326 of record MJUU01011866.1, on the reverse strand, counting down.
GGTAAATGAGAAAAAAAATATCTCTTTGAATGGGGTCTAATAGAACACTGCTCTACGTATTGAAGAGAATATCAATTATGATCAGTTTAACAAATATCAAAACAAGAAAGTTTTTTTGTCATTTCCATTGATCAAAGAAGACAAACAGAAAAACAGTCCCTTAAACAATTTGGCAGAACTTGGCACAATTAATTTGTGAATAAGTATATGTTATCTGATTTTGACATCTGTTTATCGTAAAATATCATCCCGTGAACCTGAATATGAAGCACAGGGGCGAGTGAGCGCAGCGAACGAGCCCCAAGCTTCATATTCTGGCGAGCGGGATGATATTTTACAATATTCCACATTTAAAAATTCAGATAACTTGTTTATCGTCTTTAATTTCTTATTTTTATACAATAGTTGATAAGGTTTTGTGTCAAATTCTCCCAAGGTTGCACAGGAAATGAGATTCATTCATTCTTTACAAAATGGGAAATATTTTGTAATTATTTTATTACTTCACAATATTTTTTGTCGGCTTACGTTACGAACTTTAGAAATTTTATGATCGAGCCATGTTAGCAAATCAAAATTAAGTCGTTTTTTTCATTGCAGAACCTCTCATTGTTTGCATTTGTCCTCCAGTTCCTAGGCACTTTTATGACGTCACAATGTTAACAAAATGGTGGCTCTGCTGAAGTTATCAGCGACCTAGTTTACATTTTTTTTTTCGAACGTCTCGTTTTTATTTTTGTGTATTGGTGACGGTAATTAGTTTACAAAATTAAACTAGAAAAAGGTGATCTGCTGATCACAAAAGATACCCCCGTCCATAGGCAATCCTAGTAGTTGCAGCAATAATCCCAAAATATTAAAATTTTCCTTCAAAACAAACTCAAGTTATCACCCGGAAACCATGAAATTAACATATTTTGCCTAATTCAAGGGCAATAACTCTGGATCGCAAAATCCGATCACGGTCAAAATCGAAGTTGACCTGTATTTTATGAATAGAAACATAATCCCAAAATATTAAAATTTTCCTTCGAAGCAAACTCAAGTTACATCCGGAAACCATAAAATTTACAGATTTTGCCAAAATCAAGGGCAATAACTCTGGAACGCAAAATCCGTTCATGATCAAAATCGAACTTGACCTGTATTTTATGAATAGAAACATAATCCCACAATATTAAAACTTTCCTTCACAGCAAACTCCGGAAACCATAAAATTTACAGATTTTGCCTAAATCAAGGGCAATAACTCTAGAACGCAAAATCCGATCACGCTCAAAATCGAACTTGACCTGTATTTTGTGAATGGAAACGTAATCCCAAAATATTAAAACTTTCCTTCAACGCAAACTCAAGTTATCATCCGGAAACCATAAAATTCACAGATTTTGCCTAAATCAAGGGCATTAACTCTGGAACGCAAAATCTTATCACAGTCAAAATCGAACTTGACCTGTATTTTATGACTAGAAACATAATCCCAAAATATTAAAACTTTCCTTCAATGCAAACTCAAGTTATGATCCGGAAACCATAAAATTCAAGGGCAATAACTCTGGAACGCAAAATTCGATCATGATCAAAATCGAACTTGACCTGTATTTTCTATATAGAAAGATAATCCAAGATAAAACAAGAGGAATCCTATATATCCCCACCTTTTAAGGCGGGGGTATAAAAACGGAAAATATAATAGATTCTTTATCCAATTAGAGATTATTTTTTGCGAAACAGATAAAAAGGATATTGCTTGTAAAACATTGGGAGAATTGCCTTGCTATCTCCAGGTCAACCTCTTGATAAGTTCGGGTCAACCGGATATGGCTTTTGTCGAAGGGCTCTGCAGGCTGAGATAGGCGGAGGGAAAGACGATAAACGTTTGATTTGTTCTGTTAATTAAGACCTCCTCTAATTGTGAACTTCCCATTCAGTGTGAATTGGTGTAATCTGCATTAGCCACTCTGAAATAAATGTCTTTTAAAAAATGGGTTAACTTACAATGATGTGTGATTTGACTTGCATAGCGCAGCCATCCATGAATATCTCTTGGTGGATCAAATTCATCAGAACCTAAAAATACAATATGTTGCTTATTACAATGATTTAAGAGCTATTAAATCTGACAATATTGCGACGCATTATTTAATGATTTGTACTTCTTCATGCATGAAAAAAGTAAAATTATCAAGAAGTTGGATAAAAAGGTGTGGGAGAAAATTGGTGAAAAATAAAGGTGGAGTTGATTTCTCAACAAGTCATCCTCTGTTGTAAATATAGATGAAAACTTCTATGTTTAAACGCCTGGACGATTGGACGAAAATCCAAAAATAGTTCAATAAGTTCAAGAGTACATATTCAAAGTTGTTGCATCAAAATCTGGGTTAAAACCGTAGGAAGGGCCGATTTCACAAAATAGGTACCAGTTTGATCCCAGCCCGCCCGATATTCATCATACTATAGCCTGGATTTGCACTCTGTGCAACCAGGACAAAACTTCACAAATCATATATAATAAACATCATTACTGCTAAGAACTCAGTTTAAACGACCATTCCCACTAGCGGTCATCTTGAATAGTTTGCAGACTTACTATAAACACTTCTAAAAGAAAATCAACCAAGAACATTTGTGACCAAGGTCGAATGCAAATGACATTGCGATTTCAGAAGATAAGATCTTTGAAAGTGTTTTTGGCCGATTGCCATCTCTGGTGATAGGCATACATAGCACACACTTTTTTGAAGGGAGTGGTGTAAAAACCGTTGCGCATATGTTTCATTCTATATAGCCTGGTAGTTTCAGACGAGACAATTTTTAAATGGCCTTGTCTAACAGGGTCCAATGTTTTACTGTGTTCCGTACTTTCGTCTATCGCGGCACGGATGCGGTGCAGACCAGCTGTACAAATCTTTATAGGGGTTACCTATAAAACACCGAATTGTGCCGCCTATTATGAAACGGTTTGAAACAAACCATACATCATATAGAACATCTAACTTTTGTGTGAACATGATCCTATTTTTTATAATCATTCGTATATACGAGAAACAAAGTTATTCAAACTAGTGGCTCAGCAACTGAACCTGTATCGCTCACCTGACAAAAATCTTTTCCAAAAGAATCCAATGTTAAAAGATATTTCATGTCTTTTTTTCAAATCGGAGAAAAATGAGCAATTATTGTTCAGGAAATTCCCTACATTTTTCCAGTAAAGTTAGGTAAATAAGTTTCAATTATTCCAGCAGATGATGAATTGTTGTTTGAGTTAAACTTTGTACAGTGCTTGCGACAATCTTTATCGGATACAAACTAAATGAGAAATTATTGTAAACACCTTCTACAAAGCAATCCTGTAATGATTGGTTGAGTTGGCTTCAGGGTTTTCAGAGGAGATCGAAATATGATTTTTCATATGGCCAATGTCAAACTATTATCAGCGCTGGTGGCCATGTTTTTGTCGAATCAGAGAAAAATTGGCAATGTTTGTAAGGGACCTTACCTACACCATTCCAGTAAAGTAAACTTAAATTTGCTTAAATTGTTTCAAAGCAGATGTTTTAAATGATGTTTCTCCAACAGGATCCAATGTTTCACTACGCTCCGAGCTGGCGGTCATGTATTTGTCACATTGGAACGAAATGAGCAATATTTGTAAATGACCTTCCATACGTCGATCTTGTAAAGTTTGATTGAATTTTCTTCATATGTTTTAGAGAAGAAGATGAACACTTAAGTGAAAAGCTAACGGAAGACGGACACCAAGTGATAGCAATAGCTCACACTGACCTTTGGGTCAGGTGAGCTAAAAACATATGCGCAAAGACGACACGGAAGACTGTGCCGCTCCATACCATAATACAATCACATTATGTTTTGCGCTCATATTAAAACTAGAGGCTCGCAGACTAAGCCTGTATCGCTAATCTGAAAAAAAATGCTTCTACGTCATGCAAATGCTGATGACCAAAAACGGTGATTTTTTCCCAATTTGGTCTAATGTTAAGCTTTGTTATCCACTGGCACCAATGTTTTGTCAGATCCAATTTAAAAGAGTGATCTTTATAAATAACCTTCCATACATCATTCCATTACAGTTTAGTTAAATTTACTAATGGTATGGAAGTTTTGGCGCGCCATAAAACCTGTTTTATCCACCATCTCTTTAAAATGCCTGTACCACGTAAGGACCATTGTGGTTTACAATTTTGCAGATGGTTTCCATTTGCTCTGTCTTTTTGCCTCATGGACTTTGGCTCTTAACAATTCTGTTCGGTAATTTTGCTATAACCCCCATTGACTTCAATAGTTTAAAAGCAGATGATGAAAGGATGATTTTCCCATACGATTCAATGTTAAACTATATTAAACAGTGCTGGCGGCAACGTTTTGTCGAGTCAGAACGAAATGTGCAATTTTGTGAAAGACCTCACAACTATCATTTCTGTAAAGTTTGGTTGAATTTCAAATAGTGATTTCAGAGGAGAAGATGACAATAAGGTTATCTCCTTAAGGTCCTATGTCAACCTATGTTCCGCACTGGTGGACCTATTTTTTTGTCGTACTGATTAACATTATATTCACATATCTAAACTCCTGGCAGTTAATTCTACTTTAAATTAAGTTCGTTCGGCCATTTATGAGAACAGAAACAACATATGCATAACTCATCAGCCCATATCTATTATTTTCAAACAGCGACATTCATGTTTTATTTATCAGTCCAGGACAAGCATACATTGTATCAGCTCGACCGAACTAGGTCGTCTCCTGATTACTTAATTATTGTAAAGCCTGGGAGTATAGACATTTTGCAGTAGTGAAGCAGTCATAAAGTCAACGTAGAAGGCACAAATAACAGCATCTCTTTTCCTTTAAAATGCCGACTTGTAACATCTTATTTGATTGGTGTTTTACAACTACATTGGTAAGTCTTGTATAGTTTGGAATTGTCGACTTATGATTGCCTTGACTATCTGTATTCCAATGATAATTAAAAGAACCATGTTGATTCTTAGCTTTGGGTATAACACATCATTTAAATTTCGTTTGGTTGTTCTGTATGTTTGACTATACAAAATAACCTTTATGTGTTAGCATTAATGTTTTAATGAAATCTGAAAACGAATCATTTGCATCCAGTAACTTTTAGGAGAGAAAACTAAAAGATACTGTTTACAAATGTTACATATTGTACAGAATTATTTACTCACTTGCTAAGTAACCAGAGTCTCCAAAATCTTCAAATGATGGACCAAGTTCCGTCTTAGGAAACCTAAAACTAAAAAATATCAAACACTATAAAAATGAATCCGTCTTGATGGCAATTTTTATTTAAGGTTTATCATTAATAAAAACTCTTTAAATCGCCATACTGTTGATTGTTCTGTATTGGTATGATTGATCATAATGCCATTTAAGTATTATCTCAGTAAAACCGTGTCAGACAGATTCGATAGAGCAAGACGAAATTACTGCAATTTATAGGGTATGTACAAACATTGTCTATAAGAATAAAGTGAGTTTAATAGTCATGAACACTAACCTGTGTGTTTGCTTTGGCTTTATATTCTGATCGATGGTTTTATATTCTGTTCTGCCGGGATAAGTTGTCCGATTACTTTGGTTACTATGAAAGTCCACACGGTTGTCCGATGTTAAATCAGATCGCTTTTGTTTGTATCCGAAATCATTTTTGCGAACCTTTTCTGTTAGAACAGATGGAATCTCAATGTTTGGTCCTGAATTACTTGTCTTTGTTGAAGTATTTGTTGTATAGAAATTCTTAACATTGATGGTCTGTATGCTCTGGTGTCTCGCTGCTTCCGATTCTTGTAAGTTATTTTGTTTTTCTGAATGATGTGATTCTACATTTACCTTGCTGTCTTTTCTTTTATCGTTTTCTTCAACATGTTTCTTATTTTCTAGAACTAATGACATACCATGTTCATTTTCTACAATATTCGGTCCATATTGAACAACCTTTGTCTCTAAATTAGAAGTACCAACCGATGTTAAATTACTTTTTGTAGATCCTGTACCTTCATCTAAAGCACTACGACTATCTTCTTTCTTTTCAGAAGGATCGGGATTTGAAACTTTTCCTTCTTGTCTATTCAAAGAAAACTCCAGAGATTCCCCATTATTGATATTGTCTGAGGAACAGTTGATATTTTCGACAGCACTACCGATAATTTGAACTTTATCAAGCAATACCAAGACTAATTTTGTGACTTCTTTTAGTTTTCCATAATGTTTGCTAAACTGTACTTCCAATCTGTACACATGGTCTGAAAGTTCTGGAAAAGTACATATATTTTGCAAAATGCATAAGAAGTACATTATTCTTACACTATTTGTGTTATGGGCATAAATTAAAAGCTTGTGTAGGGACTAAAACAGGTAAACTCAAATTGATTCAAAGGTCATAACATTCAAGAAAAATAAGAATCATGCATTTCAACAAATTTTATTTCCAGCATTCGTAACCAATGTGGTAAAAAAGTGTTGTGAAGAAAAATACGCATTCCAGTTAAAGAATTTGGACAAGTGAATGGATTATTCTGGTAACGATAGTCTTTAAACATCAAGATGAAAAATTAAGAAAACCTTTTTTTTTCAATGACAGAAACATTCTCATCGGGTAGAAAATGGGATAATCACAAAATTACCGAAACAGAATTGTCAAGAACGGAAATGCAAAGAGCAAAAAGACAAAGCAGGTGCGTTGCCAGCGGAAAATTGTCAACCGAAATAGTCCTGACTTGGTACAGACATTTAAAAAGAAATGGTGGAATAAATCAGTAACTGCTATTAAAAGTTCGTAGACAGTGAAGAGAAATTGTAATCCCAGTACAAAGTAAACTTAAGGCACTGGGACTTAGTCTGAATCGTAATCCCAGTACTAAGTAAACTAAAGGCTCAGGAACTTAATCTGAATCGTTATCCCACTACTAAGTAAACTAAAGGCACAGGGTCTTAGTCTGAATCGTTATCCCAGTACTAAGTAAACTAAAGGCTCAGGGACTTAGTCTGAATCGTAATCCCAGTACTAAGTAAACTAAACGCACAGGGACTTTGTCTGAATCGTAATCCCTCTACTAAGTAAACTAAAGGCAGAGGGACTTAGTCTGAATCGTAATCCCAGTACTAAGTAAACTAAAGGCACAGGGACTTAGTCTGAATCGTAATCCCAGTATTAAGTAAACTAAACGCTCAGGGACTTAGTCTGAATCGTAATCCAAGTACTAAGTAAACTAAAGGCACGGGGATTTAGTCTGAATCGTAATCCCAGTACTAAGTACACTAAAGGCTCAGGGACTTGGTCTGAATCGTTATCCCAGTACTAAGTAAACTGAATGCTCAGGGACTTGGTCTGAATCGTTATCCCACAACTAAGTAAACTAAAGGCAGAGGGACTTAGTCTGAATCGTAATCCCAGTACTAAGTAAACTAAAGGCTCAGGGACTTAGTCTGAATCGTAATCCCAGTACTAAGTAAACTAAAGGCACAGGGACTTAGTCTGAATCGTAATCCCAGTATTAAGTAAACTAAAGGCTCAGGGACTTAGTCTGAATCGTAATCCCAGTACTAAGTAAACTAAAGGTACAGGGATTTAGTCTGAATCGTAATCCCAGTACTAAGTAGACTAAAGGCTCAGGGACTTGGTCTGAATCGTTATCCCAGTACTAAGTAAACTGAAGGCTCAGGGACTTGGTCTGAATCGTTATCCCATTACTAAGTAAACTAGAGGCTCAGGGACTTAGTCTGAATCGTAATCCCAGGACTAAGTAAACTAAAGGCACAGTGACTTAGTATGAATCGCTCAGCTGACAAAATGATTCTCATATAAGCTATGCCTATGCTGATGACCAAATCTGATTTTTTCCACTTAGGATCTTATGATAATTCAACCAAGTTATAGTTTGGTTGAATTACCTTCTGAGGTTTCAGAAAGGATCATCTAAATGTGAGTTTCCCTTAGAAGGTTCAATGTTAAACTATGATCCAAGCTGGCAGCAATTTTTTTTCTCAGATCCAACCGAAATGACCAATCTTCGAACAGGACCTCCCATACATCATTCCAATTCAGCTTAGTTAGATAAGCTTCAATAATTTCATAGCAGATGACGAAACAACGGCAGTAGAATACCAAAGGAACAAGGGAAGCGAAGACCACAAATATCGAAATCCAAAGACATGGCAAAAACAGCAACAGAGAAAAACAAATACAAACCAAGGACGTGAGACAGCTGCAATGCACGGAAATAAAAAGACGACATTAAAAACTAAGGCATTCATAGTGTGAACTCACATGAAAACCGGGAGTGACATCAGGTGCTCCGGAAGGGTAAGCATGTCCTGCTCCGCCAGCGGCACCCGTCACACTATCAGTGAGTCAATCCAGGGTTGAGTCAAAACCGGTTATGTCAAATCCGTGAAGACGTGAAATCTAGCTAAAAATGTCCGTTTTCATTTGGGACACAGACACGTGATATCTGTCAATGATATCATAGTGACGGCCATGAATTTCTGGAGAGATGAAAGTAACAAAGGCTGAACAAATCCCTGACTAAGTAACTTGTGGGACAGTGTTTTTGCTCTATTCAAAAAATCACTGTATAAACTACATGCCCGACAGTAACGAATCAACTGTGAAATGTACACTCCATAGGCTGGAGAGGTAGGTATATTGCTGCTCAGAAAGGGAAAATTCACAATTGGGAAGTTAAAATCATCACGTTTGTCATATAGCTTAGATTTCAAACGTCCATCTTCATCAGTGTATATAAACAGATCTAAGTACGAAGCTGAAATAGGTGTATCAGTAGTCTCTTTAATTTCAAGCTCATTGGGATAGATCTGGTGTAATTATTCCTTGAATTTTGGATTATTAAGAGAAAGTACATCGTCTATGTAGCGGAAGCTGAAATTAAAGGGCTGGGCTAAATGTTTTTGTTTTTTCTGTGTTAGCCCTTGTAAAAACTTGGCCTCATACAAGTGAAGAAAGAGATCAGCTAAAAGCGGAGCGCAGTTAGTTCCAATGGGAATCCCGATTGTCTGTTGAAAAACGCGAACCCCAAATTCGACAAAAATATTATCTATTAAAAATTTCAACATCTTGATTACGTCATTATCCGTGTACTTCTTGTTTAACTCAGTGTGTTTTTTTTTACAAAATATGTTTTGTCTTTTCCTACTACTAAGTAAGTGTAACTGCGTTCTCCGTTTTTAGTGCAGAAACATTGATGTATCAAATCAGAAATTATTGTTTTCAATTTATTGTGTAGTAGGGTAGTATAAAGAGTAAAAAAATTAAAAGTCTGTATGTTGTGGCAATGGGTAAGACTGTTAGAGGATAGCTGTTCAAGTAGATCTTAAGAATTTTTTAGAATCCACATCTGATTGAGGCCGCTCGTGGAGTAGACTTTATCACAGTAACTTTTCAGGCCATCTCTGACTGCAGTCAATAAAGTAGTAAGGAGCTTAGAAAGTGGCTTAGTGGGACATCTGGAAGACCCCGCAATGAATCTCTGTTTGTATGGGTTCTTATAAGTTTAGGGACCCGATTGTTTTTATCACCCGCTTTGATGCCAAAGGATGTTAAAACTGAGTTGTGATTTTCAATAATCTCCTCACTTGATAGTGTAGTCGGAGTATAAGTTGTGTTTCCTGATGAACTATCAATTCCCATCTCCTTAACCAGACAGTCAAGATAGTGCTTCTTACACACGAACAGTATGTTGTTAGAAGCTTTGTCTGCAGGGACAATGACGTAATTTTCATGGAGGTTGTCCATCGTTTTTCTAACGATGGGATCGTCAAATATACTGGGATTTCTTGATTTCATTGATGTTTTCAAATGATTAATTTCCCATAGATTCCAATGTTAGTTAATGTTCCGTGCTGGTGGCCATGTCTTTTGTTAGATTTGAAATGAGCAATCTTTGTAAAGGACCTTACATGCATCATTCATGTAACGTTTTTTTGAATTTGTTTCAGGGGTTTAAGAGAAGATAAAATGTGATTTTTCCCATTGGGTCCAATGTTACACCTAAATTCCGCTCTGGTGGCCATATTTTTATCAGATAGGAACGAAATAATCAATTTTTGCAAAGGACCTTCCATACATCATTCCTGTCAAGTTTGATTGAAATTGCTTCAGCAGTTTTAGAGAAGAAGATGAAAATGCGATGTTTCACTCAGGATCCAATGTTAAACATAAGTTCCTGCTGGTGGCCATGTTTTTGACCGATCGCAACGAAATGGGCAATCTTGGTATAGGACCTTCAATACATAATTCCTGTAAAGATTGGTAGTATTTGCTTTAGTGGTTTCAAAGGAGAAGATGAAAATGTGATATTTCTCGTAGGGTCCAATGTTTAAACCTAAGTTATGAGCTGGTGACCATGCTTTTTGTCGGATTAGAACGAAATGAGTAATCTTTCTATAGAAACTTCCACACATCATTCGTGTAAAGTTTGGTTTAATTTGCTTCAGTGATTTCAGAGGAAAAGATGAAAATGTGATTTTCGCTTAGGGTCCAATGTTAAACCTGAATTCTGCGTTGTTTTTTGTCGGATCGGAACGAAATGAGCAATCTTCGTAAAAGACCCTCCGTACGTCATTCCTGTAGAGTTTGGATGAAGTTGCTTCAATTGTTCCAGAGGAGAAATGAATACGTGAAAACATAACGACGACGGACGGTCCGACGATTGATGTCATTAGCTCACACTGCCCCCTTTTGGGCGGGTGGGCTAAAAATGAATTCTGAATCGCAGTTCGGTCCAAAACTTCATTTTTTTTAAAAAAGGACTGATATCTATTAAAGAATCATTGCATCAAGCACCAGTCACCGTTTAATTCCAACATTAGAATTAACTGCTGAGAAGCTGGTGTTGTTCTGTTTTTTCAAACTTTACAAGTTATCTGAATTTTGAAAGCCGGAATATTGTAAAATATCATCCTGCTCGCCAGAATATGAAGCTTCATATTCTGGCTCACGGGATGATATTTTACGATATACAGATGTAAAAATCCAGATAACATATACTTATCGGAGCGAAACCACCCATTTTTCGGCGCGAAACAACCCGGAGCGAACGGGTAATTGGAGCGAAACAACCCGGTACTTCCGACTCAATGTCAAATTAATTTGATAACTGTAATCAGATAACACGGATTATCTGGGGTCTAAAAAGACAGAAAATGGGCTATCAGGATCCATACCTTAATTGTTTAGTCAGAAATTTAATTCCTCAGATGACAAACGATTAAAAATAAAAGTTCCGACTCAAAATCAGTTTACACACCCTCATACCACACTCGACTTAGGAGCAACCAAGGTGTCATTCACACCGGGCTGTTTTTACTAACTGTATAGTTTCAGTCAATCGGCGATTGTGGAATGAAAAGACGGCGTTTTTGTCTTTACAAAAAACCTTAAAATATTGAAATAATCTTACCTAGAAGTTCTGACTCCTTCTTCCCGATCGTTTGTCAGAGGAATGGATCAAAATGGGCAATCAAGATCCGTACCTTAATTTTTTGGTCAGAAATTTTGTTCTTCAGATGAACAGAAATTTAGTTCTTCAGATGACAAACGATTAAAAATAAGTGTCCGACTCAAGATCAGTTTACCCATACGATAACTTAACCCTCATTCGACACTGATTCGCCATTTTGTTTGTCTGAGGATTGTATCATGTGACTCAATTAATCACGTGATTCTCTGAACCAATGGGGAGTCTAAAACTTCACCCAATTTATAGGAGAAATTTATATCTGAAGGATATTAATGATTCCTTCTCATGTTCATTAATCTTTCGGTGGTATATTTTACAAGTATAATATAATTTTTCTTCAAACTAATATTTTTGGTTAATATTTTTTGAAAATTTCCAAAAATCAACGATAATAAAAACGCAGAAATTGTTACTATATCAATAATAGCTCACTTACTTCCAACATCTGCCATAACACTTTCGGAACTCTCAGCTCTGTAAGGAAGTGTACAAATCGTTATATCAGAAAAAATATTCAAGCAGCGAAATTAAAAAAAAATAATAAATTTCTAATTTTCTTTCTAACCTAAAAACATGACAAGAGATGTGCGTGTCTTTACTTTATCTGCTTTTACAAGTTTTGTGTCTATAGTCTGTTAATGAGCTTGAGATAAAAAGTCAACAAATTGAAAGAAGTGTATTGTAACAAAGGAGGAAACTGGAGACGGAGTAAGGCGTGTTACACCTTATAGGTCATCATAATCAGTCCAACAATCTTGATGCAGATAATGACCAGGTGTTGATACAGGGTCTGGTGTGAAAAATGCCATGCTATTATCTTAATTTACTTTCAAAAATGACAGATACATATCCATGTTTTTTCAATGTAAAAAGTAAACATTTTCGACTGATGTTTCGAAGTTTGGTGTGATAACAAAGATGATTTCCGGAACCAGCGCTGTTAAAAAAAGTCATGCAAGTCCGCCATGGGTTTGTCAATTGGAGTCTTTTTATTATTACACGATTCACGACAGTTACCAAAACCCGATCAGCGATTCCGACATGTTAAATAATTGCAATTATGGCACATTAGTCATGTTTCTTGAAGAAAGATGAAGTTCTCCTGATGTCTAAAGTCCTAACAGTTTACTCACAAGTAGTATCTATTAAACAAGAGGCTCTCAAGAGCCTGTATCGCTCACCTGGACCATGGCTGACACAAATAAAAGGCATTTCCAATAGGAAAAACAAAATACAAAATTCAGCAGAATACTTCTTTTTCCTAAAACTACAGTGTTCTTGTTTGGTTTCCATGGCAACCGAAACCTCCACCATCTATTACATCCCATAACAGAAACCCTCCATAAAAAATTTGGGCAGCGGTTCCCCTTATAATCAAGGTAATACATATTGCTGAAATAAAAACATTCAGACCACAATTCAAATAAAAATTCAAAAAATTGGGCAGAGGTTCTAATTGGACTAGTAGTTTCTGAGAAGAAGATCTTTGAATGTATATTCTATAGGGTTCAATGCTAAAACTATGTTCCCGCTGGCGGCTATCTTGGATTAGGTACGGACCAGCCAGATACCTTTTTTTTCTGGAAGGGACCATCTAAGGAACATTGTGACTAAGTTTGGTTATAACTGGACTGGTAGTTTCTAAGAAAAAGACCTTTGAATGTCTTTTCCATAGGGTCCAATTTTAAAACTGTGTTCCCGCTGGTGGTCATCTTGGATGAGGTACAGACCTGCCGGATACCTGTCTTAGAAGGAACAATCTAAGGACCAGTGTAGCTTAGTTTAGTTTTAATTGGACTAGTATTTTCTGAGAAGATCTTTGAATGTTTTTTCCATAGGGTCCAATGTTAAAACTATGTTCCCCGCTGGCGGCCATCTTGGATGAGGTGCGGACCTGCCGAATACCTTTTTGGAAGGAACCATATAAGGACCATTGTGCCCTAGTTTAGTTTTGATTGGACTGGAAGTTTCTGAGAAGAAGATCTTTGAATGTCTTTCCCATAGGTTTCTATGTTAAAACTATGTTCCCCGCTGGCAGTCATCTTGGATTAGGTACGGACCTGCCGGATACCTTTTTTGGAAGGGACCATCTAAGGACCATTGTAACTAAGATTGGTTATAATTGGACTGGTAGTGTCTGACAAGAAGATCTTTGAATGTCTTTCCCATAGGTTCCAATGTTAAAACTCTGTTCCCCGCTGGCGGCCATCTTGGATTAGGTACGGACCTGCCGGATATCTTTTTTGGCATGGACCACCTAAGGACCATTGTGACTAAGTTTGGTTATAATTGGATATGTAGTTTCTGAGAAGAAGATCTTTGAATGTTTTTTCCATAGGGTCCAATGTTAAGACTATGTTCCCCGATGGCGGCCATCTTGGATTAGGTACGGACCTGTCGGATATCTTTTTTGGATGGGACCATCTAAGAACCATTGTGACTAAGTTTGGTTTTAATTGGGCTTGGAGTTTCTGAGAAGAAGATCTTTGAATGTGATTTCCCATAGGGTTCAATGTTAAACATATGTTCCCCGCTGGCGGCCATCTTGGATTAGGTACGGACATGCCGTATACAATTTTTAAAGGGGATCACCCAAGGACTATTGTGACCAAGTTTGGTTCCAATTGGCCCAGTGGTTTCAGAGGAGAAGATCTTTGAATGAAAAGTTTACGCCGAACGAACGGACGACGGACGCCGGAAGCCAAGTGATGGCAAAAGCTCACCCTGGCATAGCCAGATGAGCTCAAAAGAAATGCAATGCATTTGTGACGGTGAACCTAGCCTTGATGATCAAAGGGACGGGATTATCTGCTCTTTACATTTCACATAATTTCTAAAATAGTATGAACTTTAGATATTTTTATGTTCATAACATTTAATTGAGTAATGTTTAATATAAAAATTTGGTATAAACTTTTGAAGGAATATAAAAAGATGACTATTAATTTGAAAGTTTTAATTTGAAAAAAAATCACCTTTTGTAGTTATCGACGGTTTTATATATTTTATATGTCACTTAAGTCTTATCTGTCACTTAAGTCTTATCTGTCACTTAAGTCTTATCAATGTGTTATGTCTTAAGTTTAAAGCCATATTTACTGCGTAATTTTTATAATAGCAATCGTGAATAAACATGCGGGTCCGTTAGCAGATATTAAAGGTATGAATGTGTACAATGTGCAGGTAGTTCTCGTAAACCCAACCAAAGGTTTAAATTTCGAAGTTTTTCTATTCAGCAACAGTCTCTGTTCTCTATTATAAATAGTGTATATATACACAATCTTTTTATGAAGGTAAAATAATTAAAAGCTGAAAAGCGGCAAGTTTTTTTAAAAAGCTTATACTTGTATTCTAATATCATTCGAACTTACATATCAGAAGTCAGGCCACGCCACATCTGTCTCTGGTTCTGCTCCAAACCTTCTATTGACTGGTTGATAATTTTCAACTACAACAAAACATGGTTTAAATGCTGGCAGTACGAAGTATATAGCATTTTTCGATAAATGTCATAAATACATTTGGAACATTCCCTTATATAATACTTTTGAAACATGTAATGAAGAAAGACAATAAAAGTGTTGTTCTATTGCTGGTTTTTCCCATGTATTTGTAGAGAGTTTGTCTCCTTTGTTTTTACTCCATATCCCTTCCCGCCGTGCGCGGTCCCGGCTTATGAATAGGCCAGCAGCATTCTCTGAGCTTGGAGTATGAGTCTTCCTAACAGAGGACCCCGAGGGAACCCCGGGATATAGAAATAGGACCTAGTATCTCCGGCTTGTGGGGTGTGACCCCTCCTAAACGGAGGCTGACCCCGAGGGTCCCGGGATATAGAAATAGGACCCATTCCGTGGTTGTGCGGGATTAATAAATACACAACTCATCTTTCGGATGGGATGTAAACTCAGGTCCACGTGTTGGAAGAAATGCAACGCTTCCTGCACGTTAAGGAATCCTTGTAGCAAGCTCTTTTTGGGGTGGTCCGTAGGTGATCGGCTACAAGGCTAAATTCCCCGCCCTTGACGATTTCACCCTACTTTTCAAGTGGCAGTCAGAATTTCCCGTCCCATGGCCCTTTCCATACCCCAAAGTGATTATTTATTAACAAACTTGTTCTCGTCTTGATATAGCTGAAATATTGCTGAGCAGACGTTAAACAATATTCAATCAATCAACCATATCCCTTCATTGTTTATAATGTAACAATGTCTCTTTTAACTTCGGTATTTTGTTATTAAATAAACCAGAATTTTTTATTCAAGAGTAGATTCTTCAGTAAATGATGCAGTCTAACTGAATTTTACTATGCAATCAAGTTGACTATTACATAACTGAACATATTTTGGCACATTATATGAATGGGGTTTGTTTAAAAAATTTCTGACCTGCCATGCTAGTTCCTCTTACCCTGCTATCTAAATCCATCAGATACTAGTTCTTATGACCTGGAGCTAAAAAGAAAGTAAAATGCCTTAAAAATGTCTTGTCCATTATTAAAATGTTTAAGAAGATTTTTTCTACAGCCGTTGAGATACTGGGGGAAAGAATGTCAATAAAAAAGGCAATTATTGTAAGACCTTATATAAAACATTCGTGGTAAATCTGATTGAATTTGCATCAGTGGTTTGAGAGAATATAATCAAAATATTTTTCCATGGGGACAAAGTTAAATTACGTTAAGCACTGGTGGTCATGATTTTTGCACACAAAAAAAAATATTTACTTTCATGTCCATCTCGAACGAATTATCTATTTTCACCAAATGTCACATTAAATTATTTATTTGAATTTGAAACAATTGCTTTCTTCAAATCAAAATTAAATCATTTATATTTTCCATGACGAGTAGGATTATGAATATTTATTTTCACTGGCACCAATATTGAATTATTCATTACAAAATCACCCAAGGCCCCCCTCCCCCTAAAAATCAAATGGTCGTCCCCTGAGTTTTAGACCAAATGATGAAAATGATCTTTTTTCATATATGTTCTTGTGGCCATGGTTTTATCTGATCCAAAGGAAATGAACAATTATTGTAGAGGACCTTGCACAAGTTTGGCTGGGTGAATTTGTTTCAGCGGGTAAAGAGGAGATGATTGAAGATTGAAGTATGACTTTCCAATAGGATCAATGCAAAATGATGTTCTGCGCTACTGGCCATGTTTTTTCCCTTCTTTCTTCCTTTTTGTTGTTGTTGTTTGTTTTTGTTTTCGTTTTTCATTTGACTCTTGGTTTGGTTTTTGTTGTTTTTTTGTTTTTTTTTTGTTTTTTTTTGTTTTCGTTTGTTTTACTTTAAGCAATTCTGAACGAAATGAGCAATCTTTTTTAAAAGACCTTCGATACATCATTCTAATACAGTTTAGTTATTTTTGCTTCAGTTTCAGGGCAGATAATGAAAATGGTGTTTTTCATATAGGGTCAGATGTTAAACTATGTTCCTAAATAGTGATCAAGTTTTTTTATCGGATCGGAACGAAATGAGCAATGTTTGTAAAGGACCTTCCAATTGTTTCAAAGGAGGTGATGAATATGTAAAAAAGGTTAATGCCAGACGACAAACGATAGACCACAGACGACGGACAACAACTGATGATAGAAAATCATCTTAGGTAAGCTAAAAAAGAACAAACTATCGGATAGTTGTTTCATATGAAAGCTAAACATTAAGCATGTTCTCAGATTTCCCCACAGTATACTTTTCTTTGTAAATATAACTAAAGAAAACGTGAAAAAAATGACTGTTTATTATGCAACTTGGGCATTTTTTTTGTATTAAGGCCTGCCTTTTAAAGTCTGTTTACAGACAAAAATCAGTGACATATCATTTTTATCTTATATTTGAAACATATGAATTAAGAACAACAAAATATATATATATAATGATATAACCTCCATTTTTGGACTCAGAACTTTGGCCTTTGGACTTGAAACTTGAGTCCATGGCCTAAAAAGTCATAGCATTTTGTACTTGTACTTCAAATAAGAAAAAAACAAATAAAAAAATGAAAATAAAAATAAAAAATATAAAAAATGGACTATGGACTTCATCTCAAATTTTGGGTGTACTCTGGACTCAAGGGGGTAGGGGTCTACAATGTTTATCTTGTGCTTGGAGTCTGCTTGAAGTTGTATTTTGCATGTTTTTGTCAATTTGTTGGATGAAAAAATCTTGTGTTTTATGTTATTATTGAAATATGGTTTTACTTACTTACTTATTCGAGGGGGTCTTATTCTGCCTTAACCACAGGGATTCACTTCCTTAATTATACTATTCCATGTACGGTCGACTAAAAAGGTATCATGTGCGCAATTATTGACTTTCGAACAGGGATCCAGTTTTGAACCCAAAGCTGTATTCAGTATTAAGCACTACAACTCCTACGATTGGTGGATAATAAAATTAAATGTTTTAAAATAAAATACTATGTCATGTTACAATTCGGTTTATAGCAAATCTGATTTCAACAATGTAACCCAGAGGTGATAATTTGACCTTTTATGGGATCTGGTCGACACAAAAATATTTTATTATTTTCAATATACCCCTTTTTGAGCCTCAATTTACACCAAGAATCGCCGCATGACCCCCCATTTTTTATTTTGGAATTCGAAAGATCTGTATGAGTACTTGTCATTTTCAGGACCCCCGGGATGAAAAAAAGCCTTCGTCTATTTTTAGTTTATCGCTAAACAGGGGAACCCCCCTATGGAAAATGCATTGTAAATAATTGCGCACTTGTAACCTATAGCAAAAATGTGGTTTTCAGGTTTTTCTACATTGTAATGTATTGAATGGTACTAAAACACTGAATTTCAAATAAATTTACAATTTTGACCGAATAAAAGTTTGCGTATATCGTATTTCCGGATTTATAGTCTGTTTTTTCGTGTATGGTAAAAATCACTAGAAAAGGGGGGTAGGCTTCGGTGAAAGTTGATAATTTTTAGTTTACAGAAGTAGATTGCGTATATGCCTGTTGTATCGCTTCGGAACAAATATGAGAAGCTTCAGCAGTGTATTTTATATTTTTAATTGCATTTATGTATGAAAAATAGCATATTTTCAAAATTAATTTTTTGGTAAAAATCTCAAAATTTAGCTGCACTTGAAACTTCACGTTTTGCCTAATATGGCAAATAGTAAGGT
>MJUU01011866.1:0-18413 GCA_002080025.1 Modiolus philippinarum | reverse complement strand
GGCTTCAATTTCATTTTCATTCAGTATGTTATAGAATGACGCCGAAATATCTTCAAAATGAGAAAATTTTTTCTGCATTTTTCGGACAGGGGGTGACCTCTGGGAAATAAAGCTCTGAAAATCATAAGGGGCGACACATTAATGAAATGCCGTCAAATGATGTTGTTTGGTGTGTGGCTTGCTAAAAATGTAGGACATGTCACGTTTTGAAGTTTATAAATATTTCTATAGGTATCATGTGCGCAATTGCTGACTTTCGAACAGGGATCCAGTTTTGAACCCAAAGCTGTATTCAGTATTAAGCACTACAACTCCTACGATTGGTGGATAATAAAATTAAATGTTTTAAAATAAAATACTATGTCATGTTACAATTCGGTTTATAGCAAATCTGATTTCAACAATGTAACCCAGAGGTGATAATTTGACCTTTTATGGGATCTGGTCGACACAAAAATATTTTATTATTTTCAATATACCCCTTTTTGAGCCTCAATTTACACCAAGAATCGCCGCATGACCCCCCATTTTTTATTTTGGAATTCGAAAGATCTGTATGAGTACTTGTCATTTTCAGGACCCCCGGGATGAAAAAAAGCCTTCGTCTATTTTTAGTTTATCGCTAAACAGGGGAACCCCCCTATGGAAAATGCATTGTAAATAATTGCGCACTTGTAACCAAAAATCAGGTACATTGGTAGTATAATTACGGAAGCGAATCCCTGTGCCTTAACGTTATGAAAAAATGTGTAATTTCCGGGTTTTTAATAATATTTTACAATTATATAGACCCTTAGCCTATAAGCTGCAGATATATCAATATCATATCATCAAGGTTTGATTCAATTAGGCCATTATTTGTTAAAACCATACCTTTTGCGATTTACTTAGTACCGTGAAGTGGTCTGATATATATGGATTTTCCCATATCTATTTTTAGAAATGAAAGTATAATTATTCAATATTACGATTATCCCAAAAGTTCAAATGGTGAACATGAATAACTAATAAACAAAAAGAATATTACATTTTAAAAGAGTTACATAACATGGAATTTGGGTTCAAGGCAGACAACTACAGACTCTTTATGGTGGCCATGAACCAAAAGTTAATTATATACATCAGATTTTTTTTTCACACTTATGGGTGATGCTCGGTTTTGCAAAATTGTTATTAAAGCTTTTTGGGTAATCCCGTGAGAGACCGTTTGATTTGAAGGGGAGGGGGTGGCTTGGAGGGAATTCGAAAAAGAAAATATCCAGGATAAGAATTTTGAGGATTAAAAATTATCAGGATGGAAGAAGGCAGGCAAAAAATGGGACAAAAGATAAGTAGGATGACATATATGATGTAAAATCTCTTGCATAGAAAAAAGACAGGATTGCTTACAGTTAGACCGAATTCTTCTGCCTCTATGGTGCAAATATTATTTGAAAGAAAGAAAAAGGAAACTAATGTCAGGACATAAGTGAACAATATAATTTAGTATACCTGTGACAGAAAAACATGAGGAGTGTGTGTTAAGATATATTGGATTGGTTATGGACTCTTTTTGTTCTATAATGTACATATCCTAGGAATTTTTTCCATCCAGAACATCTGAAACGCCACACTGTCCTTCGCCTTATACACCTTTGTACAGAAAAAAAGCTGCAAAAGACTCGTGGCATGGGTACATTATCAAACTTACTAAATATTTTACATCTGCTTTTATCATGGGTAGAGAGAGAGTGTGTATATGTCTCTCTCTCTCTCTCTCTCTCTCTGTTTGTGTGTGTGTGTGTGTGTGTGTGGAGGATGGGGGGTGGGGGCTCGTGTAGATTTGGGGTTAGGTGTATGCCTAGTTTTGGCAGTACTTGTGCAGTTGTAGGTGCAATGTTAATCAAGTGCAAATTGGGGCTTGACAAAATCATATAGGATCATGCAATTCTTGACAATGCATGTCATGAATTCCAAAGTAAAATCTAACAGAAGAGCAGTACATAAATGTGTTTGTTTATCAGTATGAATAACGGGCCTGGGTGCTGATGACTTACCAACAAAACTATGTGTTTTGGGTACATTAATTAAAAAACGTTTCATATTATCCCATTCTGTCTGAGTGTCAGCCATTAGGAAGCGGCCATTTGGATATTCAGCGTCCTTCTCTAGCCTTTTGAGTGCAGCACCCAGCCTGGAATCCCATAGTCGGTAACCAACAACTTTTTGAAAACAACTATGTCCTTAATATGTTCGCCCATTATTTCCATGCCAAAACTTCGCATTTCTGGCCTCATGATGCTTCTATAAACATTATGGTATCGTGAAACCAAGTCACATTAAACACGAAGCAAAACATACATGTACGACTGTGAGGAAAGCAGGCCGATAAGTGATTAGTTTTAAACAAAAGAAATGGAAATCTTCATTAAACGAAACAAAAAAGGTCTACTTAGATTTGTTTTCCGTAGTTACAAATCAAAAAGTTGTTTCAACTTAGAAAATTTAAAGATTTTTTAAATCGTGTATTTCCTTAAGGTATAGAAATAATGTAAATGTTTGCCGTTGGGTTGTTAAGTTTGTAATTAGTGCGTAAATTGCGGTTTAAGTGGACTGAAGTTGGTGTCTATCATTCTGGATGACACAAATATACATCTACAGATTTACTGATTCATAAAGAATTGATCAATACGTGTGCAAAATTTCATTTCCGCCCGTCCACGCAAATTCCCAGAATAAAACCCCAAAGTTCGTGGAGTCTGCTACACTACTGGCTCTATTTTTAGAAATGAAATCGAATTTACCTATATACGTAACGATTACAACTTAGAGTCAAAGGCCCACTCAGGTATTCGTAATTTGATTTTTGTCTATAGTTTGTTTTATTGTTTTAAATGGAACAGTAAACATTCGACTATCGTTCCAAATAAATATTTAGATACAGAAATCTCGAAACATTCCCATTAATTTCGTATATTTTATTATAATGGGATACATTGATCCTGTGAGTACCTCGGCAGTGTTTATTAATAACATTTACCGCCAAATAATGAACACAATGGAAGATACCACCCTCAATTTCACCTTAGTTACGGGATGTCATTTTGGATCTTTGAAATAAATTATTTCATATTTCCCTTTCAAGATTAACCCTTTGGCTATCTTTTAATACAGAAATTGTGTCCGCCCCCGGTAATTTTTTGCCTTTTAATAATATTTTATTGTCGCCAGGTTAATTTTAGTGTGGTCGCAGTGAAGACATTTCACATCAGCTATAAACAATTGAACGTGCAATAGCAGACCAATTGATATCTTTTATTTTGTAAATGTTTTTGTTTTACTAAATGCATCGTTCCTTTGTGATTTATATACCCGAACAAGCTTAATATCCAGCCGTTACTATGCACCATCAACAGACGGCGTGTTTCTAAAATATGGCTGATGAAGTAGACGCCCACCTCATTAGCATGTTTAGAAGGGAGATAATTTCACACAATGACTTTTCAGACTGGGAAGGAGAATGAAACGAAGTTGTTGCAAAGCTCAGTTTGTTCTCTTTTATTTCCTCCATCAAAGTGGAGCACTGCTACGTCGTACGTTTATCGCAGTCATACAAAATCACGATGTCAAAAAAATCGGCAACCAAATTTTCGGCGTACGCGTACGAAATACTAATTTTTGGAATCCAGCGTACCATACCTCGGCGTACGGAATACTCTCTAAATATACCCGGAATCCGGCGTACAAAAAGGGGGGTTACACCCACATATTGTTTGGGTATTTAGCATGGTCACACTTAAACACATAGAAATCAATTGTTTTCAAACCCGTATCTGAAACATTGCATCAGAAGAAAAGAACCAGTGTGTGTCTTGAAAGAAGGTCAACATTTGAACTTACATGACAACATGTAGTGAGCACACTTTCACGCACTTTCCCTGACAATTTGAACAACCAAAATGCTATTAATGTGTCGATTTTTTTTCCGTTCAATTGTCACCAAATGCCAAAAGACATTAAAAAGGGGAATATTGAATTTTGCATCGTCTAATGCCTAAGCGAAAGTGGGTTTACAGCTGCCAGATGTCTCATTTGCCTTTTTGACTGTGATTTATTGGTTGATGATTCGCAAAACACGTCAATAAAATTACTAATCATACTGGCTACTGATTTTGTTCATTCAATTCTTGTAAATAAGTGTTTGACTTGACCTATCCATCTTCATTTTTGCGGTAAAATTGTTCGGGTCACTTCGTTGTAGAGAAAAAGCTTTCAAATTTGTTTATCATAGGTTAATGTTTGATAAGATTTTTTATTTAAATTCTATGAAACTTCAAATCAGTGCACAGTTTCTATTTTTCCTTTAGTATAAATTCCATACATAAAACTTTGATCAACACCGGCTTTATCATTAACTATATTTTGTCTAGAATGATCACAATTCTTACTACCAATACTCATTCCTGACCGTCATGTTAACATGCTTAGCTAATATCAACATGATATAAAAAGCGGTTTCAAGAGCAAACAATTTACACGATATCCCTATAAGGTTAAATGTTGAACTATTTTCCATGGTGGTGGCCATCTTGGATAAGAATCGAATTTCAAATCTGCCAGGCAAATGTAGAAATCGTAATTCTAGATAAGCTTAACATTTTAGCAATTCAAACATAACCTCTTTCTCAAATTATTTTGAAATACATGTTTAAACGATTAAAAAAAAACTCCTATAAATCTCATCTGATTTTCATCATAATAACAGGAAAGGTACATCTCACTATGCTGCACATTTTTTTTACTGAAACCCTTTCTTCGTTTTCTATCATTTTCCATTTATTAGACAAAATTTCACAAGGGCTTCATATCCATGACTGGTAATTGGATTTCCTTTAAAATGTCAGGATAGGTACCCTTAACTTGCTGTCATGCTGATAAATTTTACACTTCTCAGATTTCAATATCTGTAACGTTTTTTTTAAATTATTTTCTCTATTTTTAGCCGATCTACTTCTCTACTCTTATGAGGCTGAATTCATTGAAGGGCTTCTTCAAATTAAGGGTAAGAAAAATGGCAAAATCCTTTGATTTTAACATCCGTTATATAAATGGTATTTAGTCAATAAACAATCCTTGTTTTGGTTATTTTCTCTATCGGCCTAATTCCTTGATGACCCCTTGATCTTCATGTTGAAATTGACAACAGAGGTAGACTGCAACTGGCTGTATGACAAATACGAACGCGATGACTTAACTTCCTGTGTCACATTCCCTTTTCTTTGTAGCAGCATTTCAACAAGGCCATCATATGGAGTTTACATCTCCAAACTCATTAGCTACTCAAGGGTCAATGGTGGATACAGTGACTACCTCGACAGAGCCCAGTTGCTCACAAATAGGCTACTTAAACAAGGGTATGATAACCGTAACTTGAAGTCATCGCTGCAGAAGTTTTACAGTAGACATCACAATCTTATGGACCGTTATGGGATATCTGTTTCCCAGATGAAAATAGATATTTCAGTCAAAAAGCTATTATTTATTAAAATTGTTGTGTCCTCTACTGTATCTGCCTTTCCCATCGATCTGACATGTTCAACACGGCGGGGATTTTATAAGAAGCAGGAGATGTGCATATGATCTCACCCATGGTTTTAAATGTGGACCGTGTTCATCTGAATGTGTGTCCTCTTTTTTTTCTTTTTCGTGTCGTACTTATGATGTCTTTGTATAATTGTGTTGTCAATGTCTTTGTATTATTCTTTTATAGACTGGCGGTTCTGTTCTAACTTTCAGTAAAAAAACAACCATATTGTTTGATCCTCAGACTATTCCATCACAGTTTTGAAACTGCATTGGTGATGATTCAAGCCAAGTTTGGTTTACACCGGGCAAACATTTTCTTAGAAGATTTTTTGAAAGATTTGACGAGCGACAGACGGATCATGGACACCAAGTGATGGCAAAAGCTCACATGGCCTGTTGAGCTAAAATAAGAAAACAATGATTTTTCTGATTTAATGCTAATTACTTCTGCAATAAATTATTGGGAATAGCATCAAACGAACGAGAAAAACATGCCTTATATCCCCTTTGACAGGAGATTCATGGATTCCATCTGTTGCACTATGAACATCGTATATCTATACATAAAGCTCATTGTTGAAGGCCATATGTTGACTTCAAGTTGAAGAAGAACAATAAAAGCGTTGTTCCTTTGCGTGTTTTACCATGTATTTGTAGAGACTTTGTCTCATGTGCATTTACTCCATATCCCTTCCTTCACAATAAACAGTAGAACTTTGATAAACACCAGCTTTATTATTATCTTTATTTCATTTCGAAAGATCACTAGTCTAACTACCAATATTCATTTCTTGGTGTTTTTGAAAGATGCTGAAAAACTGCACAAATGTTAATGTTGTATATAAGATGGATTTGTTAGTTAATAATAAAAATGTTGTACATTCAGTAGATTTATTTGTAAATTATTAAAGTGTTGTATATTATGTCGATTGGTTAGTTAATTATAAAAATGTTGTATATTATGTGGATTTGTTAGTTTTTAAAATGTTGTTTGTTATGTGGATTTGTTAGTTAATTATTAAAATGTTGTATATTATGTGGATTTGTTAGTTAATTATCAAAGTTGTATATCATGCAAATTTATTTGTTGATCATCAAAATGTTGTATATTAGTTAATATCATGTTGATTTGTTAGTTTATTATCAAAATGTTTTATCTCATGTGACTTTATTAGTTAATTATAAAAATGTTGAATATTATGTGGATTTGTTAGTTAATTATCAAAATGTTGTATATTATGTGCTTTTTTGTTAGTTAAAAATGAAAATAGTGTATATTATGTGGATTTTTAAGTTAATTATTAAAGTTGTATATCATGTGCATTTTTAAGTTAATTATCAAAATGTTGTATATTACTAACATATCCACATGATATACAAAATGTTGTATATTTTGTGGATGTGTTAGTTAATTATCGAAATGCTGTATATCATGTGGATTTTTAGGTAATATAACATCGGTGTACATCGAACGACAAAAACATTTCACCTGTGTGAAAAAAATTCAGTGTTTTGACAATATTATGGCTTTGACATTTAACACAATCTGGGCACACAAAAGCTATAGTTAGTCGTCATATAAGCGGGTGGTTGATGCACCATTAAACCTGGTTACTCCCACCATTTTATTCATAAAATGCCCGTTACAAGTCGGGAATATGATGGCTTGTCAAAAATGTTCTGTGTTGGGTTGTTTTCCTGATTCTATCGTATGTTATACGGATTTTCCTTACTGCTCTCTCCCTTTGATCGATTCGGACTTTTGTTGTCACTTTTATAGATGTTGCATATTATGGATTTATTAATTAATTATAAAAATGTTATATGTTATATGGATTTGTTAGTTATTGCTGCGGTCAAGGAAGTGGCAAAACTTTTATTGTAATGAAGTCAAATTAACCACCAAAAGATTACACAATGTGTTAGATTCATCGATGTAAAATGTCTACATTTTAGAAAAAACCTGACAAATGTATGCAATGTTGTCATTGCACGACGGAGAGTCAATGAAAGGTAGACAGCTTGGGGTGTAAATCTTAATTTCGGTAAACTGAAAGTTTTGCCACTACCTTGACGGCAGCAATAATCATTTCACCAAACATCGGTGCCATTTTCAATAATTGTTTGGTTAAGTACTGACTAGGATAAATACTTCTAAACAATAATAAAATCATATAATATAATAAAGTTCACAATACCAATACTAAAATCGCTCAGGATATCGCTTACTTAAAATTCGTTTTAATTTTTTTTTTTCAAAATTCGGAAATACAGATATATAAATCAAACCAGCTTGTTCTTTCTAAATTATAACTGTTACAAACACTCTCTTAATCGTATTGTTTGTGTCCATCTTATCATATCTTCAGCCCAGGTTGATAAAATCTAAAGAAAATAAATATAATCATTACGAATAAATGTATTTCAAAAAGTGAAAGGGATAAAACCTTTCTATTAAATTATAGTATAATACATATAACATTACTTAATTTCCATTGGATAATAACTATGAAGCTGATAAGAGTATGGTAAAGTGGGGTTACTTAACTTGAAACAGATGCTAATCTTTTTCGACATTTGATCCCACCACTCAGTGAAAGTTTATTTGTTACACTAGCTTTGTATTTTGGTGCAGATACGAAACAAGAGGCTCAGAGACTGAGCCTGTATCAGTCACCTGACGAAATGCTTCTATGCCATGTATGACCAAATAACAAAGATATGAAAAGGAAAGGAAATGAGGTAAATGTCAAGGATACAGCATCTCCATCTCCATGTATTTTACCAATGAGGTCTAATGTTAAGCTATGTTCTCCATGGACACAAGTGTTTTTTGTCTGATCCAATTGAAATGAGAAATCTTTGCAAAGGAGCTTGTATACATCATTTCAATACAGTTTAGTTAAATTTTCTTGAAAAGTTTTAGAGAAGATAATGAAAAGTATGGTTTTCACATACCGGAATACGATGTTAAACTATGTCTGCACTGGAGGCCATGTTTTTTGTTGGATTGAACTGACATTATCAATTTTTTAAAAGTACCTTCTGTACATCATTCCTGTAAAGTTTGGTTGAATTTGCTTCAGCAGTTTCAGAGGAGAAGATTAAAATGTGACTTTCCCATAGGGTTCAATTTTATACCCAATGTTAAACCTAACGTCCGCGCTGGTGGTCATGTTTTTTTATCGGTTCAGAACGAAATGATAAATCTTTGTTAAGGACCTTCCAAGGATACATCATGCCTGTAAAGTTTGGTTAAATTTTCTTAAGTGGTTTTAGAGGAGAATATGAAAATGTGATTTTCCCATAGGGTCTAATGTTAAACCATGTTCCGTGCTGGCGGTCATGTTTTTTGTCAGATCGGAAAGAAATGAGCAATCTCTCCTTAGGACCTTTAGTGCATCATTCTTCTTAAGTTTTGTTGAATTTGCTTCAGCCTTTTTAGAGCAGAAGATGAAAATGTGATTTTTTTCACATAGGGTACAATGTTAAACCTAAATTCCGAGCTATCGGCCATGTTTTTTTATCGGATCGGAAACAAAATAAACAATCTTTGTAAAGGATCTTCCATACATCATTCCTGTAAAGTTTGGTTGAATTTGCTTCAGCCGTTTCAGAGCAGAAGACGAAAATGTGATTTTCCCATAGGGTCCAATGTTGAACCATTTTCTGTGCTGGCGGCCATGTTTTTTTGTCGGATCGGAACGAAATGAGTAATCTTTGTTAAGGACCTTTAGTACATCATTCCTGTAAAGTTTGGTTGAATTTGCTAAAGTGGTTTCAGAGCACAAGATGAAAATGTTTTTTCCCAAAGGGTCCAATGTTAAACCATTTTCTGTGCTGGCGACCATGTTTTTTGTCGGATCGGAACGGAATGAGCAATCTTTGTTAAGGACCTTCCATACATCATTCCTGTAAAGTTTGGTTGAATTTGCTAAAGTGGTTTCAGAGCAAAAGATGAAAATGTGATTTTTTTCCCATAGGGCCCAATGTTAAACCTAAGTTCTGCGCTGGCGGCTATGTTTTTTGTCGGATTGGAACGAAATGAGCAATCTTTGTAAAGGACATTGCATACATCATTCCTGTAAAGTTTGTTTGAATTTGCTACAGCGGTTTCAGAGGAGAAGATGAAAATGTGAAAAGTTAACAGACGACGGACGCCAAGTGATGGATCAGATGAGCTAAAAAACAACAGTAGAATACAAAATGATCAAAGTATACGTTGATAAAAGCAACTTGATGAAATGCTGTCATTAATTCATATTGCTATATGCATGCAGATTGTTATAACTTAATAGATAAATAAAAGGGAAATAAAAATATGTACAAATTATACAATACATTCTCAAGAGCTTGTATCGTTCACATTCAACTTGAACATTGCCATTCGATAATCCAACAGGATATACAGTCCATTGTTAAATTGTGTTGTCCACTGACTGCGACCTTTGATGAGATATAAATATAATCAATATAACTTTTTAAAGTGGACTACTAAAGAACTTTTGCAACAATTTTTGGTTCAAATTGTTTCTGTGGTTTCACAAGAGTTCTTTTGAATTTCCCATAGGGTCATTGGATGACAGTGTTTGGAAGAGGTGCAAATATCAAAATCATAAATTTCGAAGGGGGTAACCCAAGGACTGTTTTGATCAAATTTGGTTAAAATTGGTCAAGTAGTGTCAGATGATCTTTGACTGCATTTACCATAAGGTACTATTTTCAACTATTGAATATATACGGTCACCACGTGACGTTTTTTGACCAATCAACGCTTCAGGATATTTTTAGAGGTATAATATAAATAAATATAGTACACCTAGACAGCTTCTATCACAATAGAGCCACACACCAAAATTGAAAACCCTAAAACTCCCTGAATAAAGTCTATAGTTTTATTTCGTCAGTACTTTGGTGGTGGTCCTGAAAGATAAAAAAAAACTAGCTGGAATAGTCGTGGCATTCTCAGTGTTCTGATTTGATCTGCACAAGAGACTTAAGTTGTCGGGATTGCTATCTGCAGAGACAAAATTTCCATTAATTTTGGTATTTTGTTAATTATTACCATTTGATGAATGCCTCTGCTGGTGAACTGTTAGCCTCTAGAGTATTTGCCAACTTAGTAGCTAGAAATGTCAGGACTGGCCCCGAAATACCAACATTTTTCTGAAACTTTCAATATCTAAATATTTTAATGCAAAGCTCTGTCTTAAGTTGATTTTTGGGGTTTTCATTTAGAACCCAATTTCAATTTGTCGCGTTTAAAGTATAATGATTTGATCTGGGCTGAAGAGACATGGGCCATCTGCAGAGCTGGATTTCACAGTAACATCGGTACAAAGTTATTCAAAGAAATGTCCATGGGCAAGGGCAAGATAAAGATACCTATAAATTTGTCCACCAAAGGCCATCATCAAAAGAAGTCACATACAAAATAAAGAGGAATAAAGAATATCAAAACCGCCAGATTATACAATTTTGGAGAAAGGAAATAAAATATAACCCATACGAGATTTAGGCACATCTGTAGTTCTATAAATACGGGTTTTTATCATATGAACATAGATGACAACCAATCACTTGATTGTCAGCATACCTTTGAAGATTTATTAATTTTTTCATGAAATGTAAATAAATCATTATAAGTTGATATTTGGTATAATTATTCTTGTTTCTAGCTGATAAGAATCACCAAAATATTTATATTTTTCTTGATCAGAAAATATGAAAAATCCAAAGTTGATAATAAGCAGTAAATTTTGTCATGCTGTACATGTGTTTCAAGGAGTAATCTCTCATCAGCAGCATTAGAATAAATAATATGGCAAACCATAATCCAAACTAGAGGCTTAGAGGTCTGAGTCTGTATCGCTCACCTGGCTTTCTGGTTTCAGCAGATTTTTCTATATCTGAGGAATTGTAAATGCCAGCCATAATAATTGCTTTCAAATTATAATGAAGTGATAAAACGTCATAAAGAAGCTTTCATAGAACCTTCTTGTCATTTTTTTTCAGTTTGTATGGCAATCACCTTGGTTTATCAGTTAATCAGAAAATGTTTGCAGAGGAGAAAGTTAAAATGTACGTGTTTTTCACATAGGGTCCAATGTTAAACTATGTTCCCTGTTGGGGGCAATGTTTTTGGCGGATAATAAAAAATTCGGAAATCTTAGTACATGACTCTCCATACATCATTTCTGTAAAGTTTGAATCAATTCTCTTCAGTAGTTTCACAGGAGATGATTAAAATGTGCTTTTCCCATAGGGCGCAATGTTTAACTGTTCTCGGCTGGCGGCCATTTTTTTTTGGCGGATCATAAAAAAATTCGGCAATCTTAGTAAAAGACCTTCTATTCATAATTTCTGTAAATTTGGTTCAATTTGTTTCAGTCGTTTTATAGGAGATAGTCAAAATGTGTTTTCTCGTATAGTCCAATGTTAAGCTATGTTCGAACCTGGAGGCCATGTTTTTTTGGCAGATCGGAAAAATTTGGGCAATTTTAGTTACGAACCTTCAACCCACCATTTGTAAAGTTTGGATCAATTCTCTTCGATACTTTCAGAGGAGATAGTTAAAATGTGTTTTTCCTATAGAGTCCAAAGTTAAATTATGTTTCCCGCTGGAAGCCATGTTTTTAAGGGATAAAAAAAATTCAGCATTCTACGTGAAGGACCTTCCATACATCTTTTGGTTTAATTTGATCCAGTTGTTTCAGAATAGACAGTCAAAATGTGTGTTTTCCCATGCGTTCTCATGTGATACTATATTCAGTCATGGCGGCCACTTTTGGGCAATCTTGGTAAAGGACCTTACAAATATTACTCCTGAAAAGTTTGGTTCAAATTGGTCCAGTGGTTTCAGAGGAGATAGCTAAAATATGCTTTTCCGATGTTAATCTATGTACCCCACTCGAAGCCATGTTTTTGGCGGATCGGAAAAAATTGAGCAATTTTAGTGATGAACCTTCCATACACCATTTCTGTAAAGTTTGGACCAATTCTCTTCGGAACTTTCAAAGGAGATAGTTAAAAGGTGCTTTTCCTACAGAGTCCAAACTAAAACTATGTTCCCCACTGGCAGCCATGATTTTTGGCAGATCAAAAAAAAAAAAAAACTAGGGGTGACTGTTTTAGCAAAGTATAACATATGTCTCCCCTTCATATAACATTTTTTTCAAAAGATAATGCTAGAATATTCCGAAGAGAATTGATCCAAACTTTTACAGAAATGGTGTATTGAAGGTTCATCACTAAAATTTCTCAAATTTTTCCGATCTGCCAAAAAACATGGCTTCCAGGTTCGAACATAGTTTTACATTGAACTTTCTATTAAACGACTGCAACAAATTGAACCAAACTTTACAGGCATGATGATATGTTACAATATTCCAGCTTTCAAAATTCAGATAACTTGTTTATCGTCTTTTAATTTCTTATTTATATACAATAGTCTATAAGGTTTTGTCCCAAGGTTGCGCAGGAAATGAGATTCATTCATTTTTTAAAAAATGGGAAAAGTTTTGTAGTCATTTTATGACTTCACAATATTCTTTGTCGGCTATCGTTTTTTAATTTAGAAATTTTGTGATCGAATCACGTTAGCAAATCGAAATAAAGTCGTTTTTTTCATTGCAGAACCTCTCGTTGTTTCCATTTGTCTTTCAGTTCCTAGGCGCTTTTATGACGTCACAATGTAAACAAAATGGTGGCTCTGCTGAAGTTATCAGCGACCTAGTTTCCATATTTTTTCGAACGTCTCTTTTGCATTTTTGTGTATTTGTGACAGTAATTTGATTACAAAATTAAAAACGGAAAATATAATAGATTCTTAATGCAATTAAGATTTATTTCTTGCGAAACTGATAAAAAGGATATTGCTTGTCAAACATTGGGAGAATTGGCTTGATAACTCCAGGTCAACCTCTTGATAAGTTCGGATCAACCGGAGGAAGGGCTGTGCAGGCCTAGATAGGCGGAGGGAAAGACGATAATTTATAAATATGGCGCATATGAAAAAAAAATCTTATCAAAACGATGTCACAAGCAAAGTTGACGTTCTAACTGATGTTGACGCCGTGATGACAGAAGCCCTACAAACTTATAATCCTATAATTTTCTCACCTGATTTTCTTTTAAGTGAACTATTTGTTCTGCGAATTGGTACTTTTGTCTTTTGCGTTACATGTTCTTGCTTCATACTCTTAAAGTTAAGCCTATACCTAAAACAGACGTTCAAATAAGGTAATTTAAAAAAAAGAGATAAAAGAAGTACATATGTACATGCGTTACCCTCCATTGGTGATCTTTCCCATGACTACTGAAAATCTATTTGATATCAAATACGTTTCAGGTGTCATTATACCTTTTAAATTTAGTCTGAAGAAAATAGTCTGACATAAGCATCTACGTTAAACAAAAATTGTGCCTTATTTAAACAAGTCCTGAATTATGTACGGTAGTAAAAACCCAAAGTATCGACAATCAAAGCATTGTTTCATTTCACATACTGGAAAAAAGAAGGGAAACGGGAATGTGTCAAAGAGACAACGACCTAAAGGGGAATAAAAACAACTCAAAGCCACCATAAGATCTTCAATGAACGGTGAGGAAGTACAGTCAAAACTGAAAGTGTCACAAATAAAGCATTTTATCATTTATAACTTTGTTTTATAGTTAAACCCGAAGTATCAACAAACTAAGCACTGTATTACCTCTTACGTTGTATTATAGTTAAACCTCAAAGTATCGACAAAGAAAGCATTCTATTATATGATTGGTTTTTTCTGTTTTTCTAATTGGCTTTAAAACACTCGATAGGTAATGAGTATGTTTGATGTCAACCTCAAATGTGCTATAAGTAGCTACAGGTTATGCGGTCTGTAATGTCAACCAGGTTTGGGCTAAAAAAAAAGAGAAATAAAAACTTCAGTTTCCAATAGTTCATCTTATTCTTTAAATAACTGTATTATTGGATTTATTTTTTAAATGTTAAAACTTTCCTATTTGTTTATATGACTCTCTTCTTTCGCTTTGGAAAAAAAGCTATGTTCTAATTCCAACAATATTTTTTAGCACATGCGTATATATTTTACAAAAGGACATTCGTAATGTACAATTTCACATTTCACACTCAATATTCATTTACTGCATATTATGTGTAAATAAAGTTTTGAATAATGAATCACCCAAAAAGCCACATAAATGACAATAATAGATATTTACAACAGTTAATGACTTTAAATCTCGGAACTGAAATTGACACTCGTAACCTAGCAACGAATGTCTTGTTGTTATGAAATCTTATCTATGTTGCATATCATGCTCTACAATTTATATAATTTTTTTTTTAATTTTCAACGTTAATAAAATTTCAAATATGAGTTTTATTCCTTTTCTTTTATTTTTTGTAGGCTTCAAATATAACATAACTCAAGCAGTCATATAAATCAGAAATACAACCAGCTCACATTTTTAGCCGCTTCGATTTTAAAATATCCGTATTTTTTATTTTTTATAGCAGATTATTTGTATTAATTCATAAGCTTATGAGCCACTTGTATTAATAAAACAATGAATATAGATTTCTCTATGTCCATTTATGTGTGTTTGTATGCAGTTTTCCGACATCTTTCAATTCTAGTGTCAAACCCAACATTACTCTCTAAGAGCCGCTTCGAATGTTCAAAACACTTGTTAAATATATAAGAATCGTAATAGATTATTGTCTTTTATCGCTCGGTATAAAATATTGACAAATATAAGGTCTGCCCATGTTCTAATTCGCATAAGAGCCCGATTGCAATATAACGACTTAGTTTGGTTATTTATAAACAGAAGAAAAAATTTCAAACAAAACAAACATATAAATAAAAAAATAAATAATTACATTCCTTTCTGCTTTTAACAGTCCAAAATATGTCGTTTGCCTTAATTAAAATTTTCCCTGTATATATAATCATAAAATAGAACAATTACTGACTTTGATATAGGTTGCTGCAGGGATTTATCAACCTGAAAAAATATATTCTCTGAGCCGAGGGGAATAATTTGCTGTTTTGAAAGGCGAGGTGAATAATTTGCTTTTTGAGAGTTGATAAATCCCTGCAGCAACCTATATCAAAGTCAATAATTGTACAGTATCACTTTTGACGTTGGATTATAGCTTAAACCAAAAATATCGACAAAGTATCGTATCCTTTCTGACGATGGATTATAGTTAAAAACTAGAGAATGACATCCCCCACTCAAGTTAAAAATCAAAGTTCGCGCTTCTTA
Organism: Modiolus philippinarum; assembly: GCA_002080025.1. Taxonomy (NCBI): domain Eukaryota; kingdom Metazoa; phylum Mollusca; class Bivalvia; order Mytilida; family Modiolidae; genus Modiolus; species Modiolus philippinarum. The sequence goes on along the minus strand of MJUU01011866.1, from coordinate 2,573 downwards.
GTAATGATATTTCTGTCTGTAAGACACATTAGATGCGCCGCAAAAAAGATGTTTGGAGCTCAAAAACGACACACGTTAAATTTCCCACGAGACACATAATGAATCACTCCAATATCAATAAGTTCTATTTGCAAAAATAAAGTAAAATCGTAATTCCATACTTTGATATTATGAAAAAATATCTTCCTAGCATGAACACTGTAAGAGATGTTTCTTGACAAATCATTTACTCATTATAACTTCAATTTCAATTCACCAATTCATAAAAAATCCTACCAGGTGCACATCTTAAATATATGAACAACTGATTCCTGCAAAATAAAGGCTTTCAAGCATTACAGTTGTAGGAGGAATTGCATGGACTAAATTTGTACTAATTTCGGACGAACAAATAGACAGGATAACACAATATGTCCATCGATCTTTCGTCGCGGGAGCATAAAAAATGTTCCGGTATACAAAACATTGTATCACTTCTGACATTAGATTATTTTAATCGGAAATCAAAGATTTATATTACACCTTACCTGAAAATCTCTTACAATATGTATATGTTACAGGCATTTTCTGAAATTAGGCATTTTGTAAAATGACTTAAAAGACAGTCATTTTATAAAATGCCTAAAGTGTTTGGTCATTTTATAGAATGCACAAAAATGAGCAGTCATTTACAAAATGACTGATTTTTATGCCCCCGCGACGAAAAGTCGGGGGCATATTGTTTTACCCTTGCCCGTCCGTCTATACAAATGAAAAACACAACTATTCATGTTTTTTTAGAAAGTTTGCAAACAAATTCCAACTACTTCAAAGGAATCTAACTTACATAAGTAGATGTGCACACACATATCTTTTGGAATATTCATAATGGCCGCGGTTGCCATGGAAACTGTAAAAAAGGCGAGAAAATTCAAAGTGTTTCAAATTTGATGAACTTTAAAAGAAGGATGTCTAGCACCCATAGAAATGATTTGGGGTCTCAGAATTTTCAAAATGGCTGCCGTTGCCATGGAAACTGAAAAAAGGCGGGAAAATTCAAAGTGTCTCAAAATGGATGAAACTTTTCAGGAAGATTGCCTAGCACCCATAGAATCAATTTTCGGGCTCAGAACTTCCCTTTTATATAATTTGGAAAAGGGGAGGCATATCATTGTGTCCATACTTGTACTGTGTCAACACCTGTATTGTGTCAACACACGCTTATATTTGCACTTGCTATATTGATTCAGGGTTCAATGGGCGGGGGCATAATTGGTTGCCATTCGGCGACAGCTCTAGTTTTCACTAGATTTTAAGACATTGACTGAACTCTTCAGGCAATTTCTAAGTATCTGCATTTATCAACAAAACCCTTAGAACTTTACTTTTGATGCCCTACTAGTGTTTGTTTTTATACAATCCCACAAATACAGGCAAGGTAATGATCTTAGTTGTGGCTTGTCGATGGTATAAATAGAAATCATAAGTACACACCAGAACAAAAATTCACCAGTAAGTAAAAGAAAAAGATGCCTGGTGAGGAGACTTATCGAGACTACTTTTAATCGTACCCCAACAAGTGGGCTAATATTATGCAGTCTGTCCGTCTCACTGTACTTGCGTACGTTGTTTGCGAAACACTGCCAGATTGCTCTACAAACTCAAATATACGAATTCTAAACTTGGCAATATACTACAGTATGTATGGTGCATCATTAAATTTTTGAAAACGAAAATGTGTCACATGTCATAGGAGAAATTAATGGTAAAATTCTTTTTTTTCACAATATTTAACATTTTTCACAGCTATAGATGATGATTTTTTAATGGCCATTTGTAAATTTTCCAACATTAAAATGGATGCCAGCATGGTTTGTTACCCCCTTGGATATAATGGTGTATTACATTTTTTTTAATTTCTTTATTTCATTTCTTTATTATTTTGTTCAAAATTTTCAAGGACAAACTACAAACTACTCAGACAAAAAAAACTTGGATAGGGTTTAAAGATAACGCTAAAACTTTCCAGAATTTTGAAATTGGACGTCAGGTAAAAGAGCAGAAAAGATAAAGGTGTATTTCAAGTCATCTCTGTCCTTCAAATTCGTCTACCATTTATTTGAAAATTGTTAAACATTGTCAATATTTTGGAGAGTCAAATTTATTTTCAGGCATACGATTTTTTCAGACATTTTGTAAATTGCCTAGGAAATTTAGTCGTTTCATAAAATGCCTTGAACAGCTAGGTATTTTACAAATTACCTAAATATTCTAGTCATTCTATAAATTGCCTGTAACATATACAAATATACAAGTCATGATTGAAACTTGCAGACTTAATATAAATCATTCGCATTGATAAAACCAAAAAAACTTTAAGAAAGATTTTTATTTTCTTAACGAGACGACAAATGTTATGAGAAAATCCTGAAAACTTCATGTCAGTATATTTTTATCAAAACCAGTGAGGTATTCAGCAAACTGATGTGCGCTTTTACAAAAGAAATATATATAATTAAGCTACTGTTTATTTTTCGAAAGAAACCTTTTCTATTGAGGTCAAGTTCCGTAATCAAAGTGAAGGACAAGGTCAT
>MJUU01011863.1:0-33347 GCA_002080025.1 Modiolus philippinarum | reverse complement strand
AAAAAAAAAAAAACAATTAACATGTAGCTCTACAATAGATTCAAAAACATAAATCACCTTAGCTCAACAGTGTTCATAATTAGTGATTCCCTCTCGATGTATTGGTGTATTGATTTTTTTACTTTAGTATGAGAAATGGAATACGGATTGAACACGACTCAAAGTCCCTTATTGATCATCCCTTTTGTCGATTGTATACTTCATGGTCCCATAAAATACTGAAGACCGAACAAATAAAAAGATATTATATTAAAATTTCAGGTGTAAGGTGTTCCAGTCAATCACTTGAGCAATACCCTGATAGCTTAGTTTGATTATGACAATGAGTTGATGTTGACTCAGTTATCTTCTGAAATCTGATATTTCACCCTAGTTCACAATGGCAGTAGAATACTAAAGGAACAGGGGAAATGATGATCACATAAATCAAAGTCCAAATCACTTGATTTGATTCTGAATCAAAGTTTAACAGTAGTTGGGATTAACAAATTAGCAATTTCTCGCACGACAGTAAAATGAAAATATTAATATGTGGAAAATTTACTGTGTCAATAAGAAATCCGAAAAAATTAGTTTAAATATGACAATGAGCTATTTTGACTCTGTTGATCTCAAAAACCAGTACAACCCCTACACCATTTACAAGTTAGGTTTGAGTCGGACAATGAGTTATTTTTGATTCGCTGAACCTCTACACTCAAAAAATGTATGTTGATCCACTCGAATATTTCTGTAAGTTAAGTTGCAGTCTGAAAAATGAGGTACATTTGACTAATTGGACCTCTGAAATCAGTGCAATAATATTTTAAGTATAAGGCACTACACCTTATTATAAAGACGATGGACTGTTAAGCTAAGGGTGAATAGTATTTAATCTATTTGTAGCGCTTCAGGTTAATTGTTTTTCGTCAATTCAAATTTAGTGCAATAACTGTCATGTAGGACAAATTATCAGTGCAATTCAATTAAATAAATAGTTTGTTGGAAGGTGGTATATATATTTATTTCAATGCATCAGGGATCCAATTAATGGTCTTAATGGTATTTGGGGAGATTGTTTTGCCTTCATTTACATGGGAGTTCCTATCTCGAAAGTACTGTATTGCAGACTAATAATCTGTCGACGAGACGACACGGGACAAAAACCCAAGACTATGACCGAAGACAACGGATAATATGTGTCTTTCGGCGAACGACACAAAATAATCGAATTTACTATTAACTAACGTAATTTCGAGGGCAAGCCGATTAACTGTCTGAGTTTTAAAAAAAAAATATATCTTCATAATATACTTGTAAGTTGTTTATATTTTTGAGGATGTGTCTGCTACTAAATCGCATCTTATATCGGATATTTAATGTGTGTTTCCTCGGTATTTGAAAAACAAAATTTGAAGTTTATATCTATTTCCATGTATGGGTCAAAATATAGTAGTAAGAAAAGCACTTTCCTAAAAGTTTACTGCCGTTTCTGTTGATATTACGAAAAATCCTATGAACTGACCGTATCCGGCTTAAACCAACGGACCTATCATCGTTTGGACGTATGTAAAACAACATCAACTGACAAATCAGCCGTTTAGCCAATTAACTTAGGTAAAATTGAACTAATACAGAAAAACTACTTAAATTGTGAAAAAAAGGCTAACTATCCGCCAAACTTCAGGGCTCCGTCTCTGTCTCTAGGCGATTTGAGTCGTCAAGAAGGATTAATTGTAACCATTATTTATCATAAAAAAGTTCGTTTCATAGATATCGGCCCCTTCTTGAAAAATTTGAACGTCTGAATTTTTGTTCACAATTCATTCTACTTAAGACTTGGATAAACTTTTGTTCACTGTCTACGACCCTCCAATTAGAATTGTTGTTGAGTTATTACCAGACACTACCGTAATGGAAGGCATAGTTTGGTACACCATATTACTAAATTACCCAACAATTTGCGTTATCTATCAAGATTGAGAATAGGTTTAATCAAACATTAATATTGGCAATGATAATAGTACAGAAAAAAGACATGTGGATATAATATAGATAAAAAGAAACAGTTCAATAATCTGACATGAAGATATTAGTTACTTTGGAAGATAAGTTGCGAATTGTCCAGTGCCATAATTTAGCTTGAAGTCATCAGATACATTAGAAAGATTATGTCCTGATTGTCCAGTGCCAGTTCCATAATTTGGCTTGAAGTCATCAGATACATTAGAAAGATTATATCCTGATTGTCCAGTCCCATAATCTGACATTGAGCCATATGTTACATTGGAAGATAAGTGACGGATTGTCCAGTGCCATAATTTGCCTTGAAGTCATCAGATTCATTAAAAAGATAATGTGCTGATTGTCCAGTCCCATAATCTAACATTTAGCCATATGTTACATTCGAAGATAAGATGCTGATTTCTAGTGCCATAATTTAACATGAAGACATAAGTTACATTTGAAGATATGATGCTGATTGTCCAGTTACATAATGACATGAAGCCATAAGTCCCAAATACAATAGATTAGAATTGCAGATAAATGATAAATTGAAAGGAATACAAACACAAACTGGTAATCTCGCGACTTCCGTTGGTAATTATTGGAAAACATAAGTTCTTTTGAAACTGTCATATCGGGCACACCAAAAACAACGAATCATTGTTGAACAATAAGACAGACGGGAATGTATTCCTGGCAATTGCGCTTAAACAATACAAAATGGTTTGCTTGACATTGTCGAATGTCAGTGCCATACGACTCTCATTTTACACGAATGATTTTCTTAAGGAATTATTTTCATGTGTCGCGGGTTAAACATTATTGAATTGAAGGTAAAATATACACATGCATATATTTTAAAGTCAAATTTATTTTATATCTCATATTTTTAGGTATAAATCAAATCTAATGTATTTATCTTCTTTATCTAAATATGATTATCTTTAAGAAATTGGTCTTTTTTTATTATTTGTACACTATTTATACGACTGATTTATTTCACAAACCATCAAAACTGATTTAGTTCACTCCACGATGCAGCTGAAACATTCATCAATCAATAGGGCCTGTAAGTCTCGTACAATTTTGGTACTTCCGGGACCAAAAACTGTACCCGGAAATTACATTTTAAACAAAGATATATGACGTTTCAAACAAAAATTTGAACGTCATAATCCTCAGACGTCATGTTACGGCGGGAAACGTTTTCGAATTGCCGGTTTATCGTGGATTCTCGTAAGTCACATGACGAGACTTACAGACCCTATTTTGAGTTATAATGAGGTAACAGAATGTATGATTATAGGACTTGTAATTCTCGTTTACTTCCACTTTCAAAGTCACACAATGTAATGCACTCAAACTGTCATCCGACTTTCTAACTTCTGAGAAAAACTTCACTTGAAGTTATTAAAAAAATATAATTTTGTATAATTTCAGTCCAGGTTAAGGTTAAAAAGTGTATAAGAATAAGATATTCTGGTTCATAGAAAATGAACCCAACGCTTAATATGAGCTTTGATGAAAAAAAAATCAACAATTTTTCATAGCACTACATAGGCAGATGGTACCCGGCAACTACGTTTCACTTGTATTCTCGGAGGTAACATGACGAGTTTTACAGAGCCTATGACAATGTTAGCTAAAATGCGATACAAAATGAAAACAGTATTATGCAGCGATCTTTATTGCTCACAATATGTTAAAGTAAGTCCAAAGGGAAATCCCAAAGCCAATGACAACATTGGAAACACAAGGAAACTAAGACAGCGCATAAGTAAACTAGAGGCTTAGGCAGGAACTCGGCCTGAATCGCTCACCTGACAAAATGCTTATACTATAATCCAGGTCTATGCTGATGACCAACATGATGGGTTTTCCCTTAGGGTTTAATGTTAAGCTAAAGTTTGGCTGCATTTAATCCTAATCAGTGGTTAAAACTGAAAGGTTATTTTTCACAAAGGGCCAAAGATTAAATCTAAGTTCCGCGCTGGTGGACATGTTTTTGTCAGATCGGAAAGAAATAACAATATACCGAAGTTATTGTGAAATGAGCAATCTTGGTAAACGACCTTTCATAAGCATTCCTGTAAAGGTTAGTTGAATTGGTATCAGTGGTTTGAATGGAGAAGATGAAAATGTGATTTTCTAATAAAGTCTTTGGTAAACGTGAGATCTGCGCTCGCGGTCATTTTTTTTTGCCGATCAAAAACAAATGAACAATCTTGTTAAAGAACCTTCCATACATTAATCCACTAAAGTTTAGATGAATTTTCTTATATGGTTTCAGAAGAGAAGATGCTAATGTTATTTTTCCTAAAAGGTCCGGTGTCGAACCTAAGTTCTGCGCTGGCGGCCAAGTTTTCGTCGGATCTGAACGAAATGAGGAATCTTCGTAAAGAACCTTCTATACACCATTGTTGTAAAGTTTGGATTAATATGCTTCTGTAGTTTCAGAGGAGAAAATGAAAATACGAAAGTTTGACGGACGGACAACGGACGCCAAGTGATGGCAAGTGCTCATACTGACCATTTGGGTCAGATGAGCTAAAACAGGGACACACATACAGATGAAAAACAAAAGTATACATTAATTGATGATAATGTACTACAAATAAAATGAAATAAAAAAAACCTTCAGACAGATATGAAAAAGAAAGGAAATGGGGTAAATGTCAAGAGACAACATCTCATATCCAGGTTAAAACGACCCAAAACAAAGATATTCTTTTTGTATACAGACAACCAATACACTAACAAACAAACTCGGAAATTCTGGTACGTTGGAAATTAGATAAAAAAACTTGCCTGAGAAATGAAAAACAAAAAAATCGTCGTTTGAATTATTTTTGAAAATTAAACATCGTAAGTATTTCACCTTGGACGTTCTGCTGTTTTTTTAAATTGTTTTCAGCTTTCTGATACTTCCTTTCCCGAGTCAAGGATTTGAAAACTTACAAACTAACAAATTAGTTTTAAGCCCCATTTACATGCACAACATTTACACCAGTATGTAAATTTACACGTATGAAAACTACACCAGTAAATAAAAGTAGTTTTGCTATGCATTTACGTGCATTTAATCCGAGGTGTGTATATCAATTTAAAAAGCTAGTTACAAGAAGTTAAAAGGGCCGAAAAACATGTAAAAAATATAAAAATTTCATCGGGTGTCGGAATTTGGCATAATGATGGAAAATATAAAGTTGCATTGTATCTTCATACTTTTTTTCAATCAAGTCCAATTTCTCGTATGACAGGCCAAAAACGCAAAATCAGACAAAATCGTCAGAAAAGTATGAATTTTATAGGTCTTATAGGGATAACAGTTCATTGTGTGTTCGTCAGTTTCATGGTTCCATTGAAGTTGCAATGCCCTGTTCCTCCGTTTCATAGACAGAAACAGTATTTTGCACAGTGTGAATTTTTATAAGTTTGCGTTACCACGCCCAAAATACACGATGTACATACCATGTAAATTTACACATGTGCAAATATACATATACACTTGCCCCTGACCTCATGCAAATTTACACCTTTTGTTAAGTTTACAGACGTATGCAGTTGCGTTTACATGCAGAAATTACACATCAGTGCAAATTTGCATACCCATGTGTAAAACTGTGCATGTAAATGGGGCTATAGATGACATATGATTGAATTGTCTTATTTTATCAGCCCTGATTATTTTTGATTTGAGTAATAAACTGGCAAACTATCTATATACAGAAGTCAGTTAAATTCTTGGTTTATCTAGTAATTATTAAAAGCAAAAATGAAAATGACTGACTAGAAATATATATGTTGTGTACAAATTCTAGTTTCATATAAGTTGCAACCTTTACAATTTTTGTGCACTAAAATACAGGTTAAAACCTGTACAAAATTTCCATTGTTATTGGTGAATAAAGGTATATGGAGTAAATGCAAATTAGACAAAGTCTCTACAAATACATGGTAAAAAACAATAAAATAATGAATGTTAAGCATTAAAATGAAATTATTGCAAAATTAAGAAAATATTGGTTCCAACTTGTACAATATTTACAATGTTACGAATGTCAAACATTGAAATGAAATGATTGCAAAAATTAAGAAAAATATGTTATGAATTTAATATTTCAATATAAAGTTGAATTCATGCACACACGATTTGCTACAAACATATATTTATATAATATTTATTCAAAAACATGAAAAATACTGAGTAAATATGCTATAAACAACAAGCTATGGGTTAAAAAAAATAGAACATTTATAAACCATTCAACTCAGTATCATATTCTATGCATTATTTGTCATATTCCTATACTGGGGGTATAACCCCCACCCATTACACACACACCTTGATACGACCAAAATTAGAAAATAAGTCCAGAATTTATTTTTAATCTTTAGGTTTTTTTTAAATTGAAAGTACATGTGAAACATGCTTCCACTTTTAGGTCCATTGAGTCCATTGACTTATGTGGCGAAGTCCAAAGTACGGCCAAAATAAGGCCAAAGTCAAAAAGGGGGGGGGGGTTATATGCTCATTATGGCAAAGCCTTCAAAAATAAGATTTACTTTAATACACGTTTTACACTCATTTATTTTTGTATTACAGCGTCGATGATGTCGTGTATGTTGTGTTACTCGTCCGGTCCAAAAGATTGATACAAACATTCTCTTTCTTGAGTGGTCCTTGGAAATGACCACGTTTGTTATTTGAGTTGTTTCCTAAACCAAACTGTAATAAAAAATACTTTAGTTAATGACAGTTATGGATATAATATGCGTATAGCAAGTTTATGTTTTTACGAGACACAACTGTTTCCTGACGCGATGTATTCAATGTACAAATTATTGTGACTTCTAGGCAATGTTACATTTTTTTCTGCCCTTTTGTTTTTTATGCAATAATGTTTTCTTCCTTTTTTTTATTTCGGTAAATAATTCATTCAATTTGCGTAAAATACATTAACTTCGATATTCAGTTAGGAAACGGCAGTGAAATTAGGAAAGGATAGATAGGAGACGTTAACCAATATTGATTACAACAAAATAAAAAATGAAGAAAGTTTTAATACAATTAAGCCATGTTTCGCAATTCAAATTATAACTATTAGGATTTTTTTACCTATAACAACATGTCCTACATAATATGGAAGCAAAACTTTTTGTTCAGTTTTTAAAAACGTACAAATAAAGCATTCTTTCTATATTTATAGCGAACGGGGCCATTTCAAAATTCAAAGAGCTGGTTTCATCTCTTTGTATTCCTATTTAGACTGATCATTTACTGAAAGTAATATTGGTAGAAAGACAATAATATACAACCATAGCCGTTTGAGGGGGTTGACATACGTTTTTTCGGTCACGTTCAAACATAATAACAAACAAAACTTCCGTGGATAATATATGATTCAAATTGATAAAAACCTGAGGCTCCCAGGAGCCTGTATCGCTCATCTGGCTTTCAGGTGCCACAATCTAGCTAACATTGTAAGTTATACAAATGAATTTCAGTCCCTCAAACATCACCAATATCTTGAACTGTATTTTAAGTCTCATCATGTTTTACTATATTTATTTGTTGGAAATTTTTTTAACAAAAATGTTCTTGCTTAGGACCACTTTTGACACAGGTTTTGAAGTTGAGACATCATTTTGTAAATGGAAGTCAACAACAATTTTCAACACCATATTTTTGAGTTACGACGTCAATATCTAGTTGGAAACCAAATTGCATTGAAATCACACTATGTTGAATTTCCTGCCCTTTTTTTGTGGCCATTTTGAAAATGGCGCCCAACCAACAATTTTCTAATCTGGTTTTGAAGTCCCAACATCAATATCTATTTGGAAACCAAATTTCATTGAAATCAGACAATGTTGAATTTTCCCACCTTTTATGGCGGTCAATGAACAATTTTTCACACCGGTTTTGAAGTCGCAACATCAAAATCCACTTGGAAACCAATTTCTTGAAATCGGACAATGTTGAATTTTTCCGCCTTTTTCGGCAGCCATTCTGAAAATGGCTGTAAGCGAACAAATTTTAACATCAGTTTTGAAGATGCGACATTAATAACTATTTGGAAGCCAAGTTTCATTGAAATTTGACAATGTTGAATTTTCCCGCCTTTTTCGGCGGCCATTTTGAAAACAGCAGTCAACAAACATTTTTCAAATCAGGGTTTGAAGTCACAACATTAATATCTATTTTTGAACCAACTTTCATTGAAATCGGACAATGTTGAATTTTTCCAGTCTTTTTTGGTGGCCATTTTGAAAATGGCAGTAGTCACTTTTCAACAACGGTTTTGAAGTTGCAACATTAATATCTATTTGGAAACCAACTTTCATTGAAATCTGACAATGTTGAATTTTCCCGCCTTTTTTTGCGGCCAGTTTTAAAATGGCGGTCAACGAACAATATTGAACATCGGCTTGGAAGTTGCAACATCAATACCTATTTGAAACCTAATTTCATTGCAATAGGACAATGTTGAACATTTCCCGCCTTTTTTGACGGTCATTTTGAAAATAGCGGTCAACTAACACTTTTCAACACCGGTTTTGAAGTTGCTACATCATTATCTATTTGGGGAACAAATTTCATTGAAATTGAACAATGTTGAATTTTCCCGCCTTTTTTGCGGCCATTTTGAAAATAGTGGTCAACAAACAATTTTAAACACCAGTTTTGAAATCCACACAGCATGGCAAACATTTTATCAATTTACACTTAACCTTCATCTTCTATAGTTTTTGAAATAAAAGACAAAAAATATGAAAATTTTGAAAATTCCATGAAAAAAGGGCAATTACTCCTGCAAGGGTTTGTAGATCTTGATATGCTAAACCTTTTTGCAATGTACACTTGACCTCTATCTGTTACACTTTTTTAAATAAAAAATAAAAAATGCATAATTTTTGAAAATTTTACGGAAAATGGGCAATAACTCCAAAATGGGTTTTCGGATTTTCTTCAAAATTGCAGGGCAGGTGGATCTTGCTATGCTGATCACTTTTATCCCAGTCAGATTTTTGATATTTGTAATGGTTTTTGGGTTATTTGCAAAAAACAGCAATTTACCCCTATGTTCTATTTTTAGTAAGAGCAGTTGTTTGGTCTTCGGTCTAATCGATCACAATTTTGAAACTGCATACCCTGGTGATGCTTCAGGCCAAGTTTGCTCACAATTGGCTCAGCAGTTTCAGAGCAGAAGATTTTTGAAATTGTTGACGGACGGACAGACGCAAAGTGATGGCAAAAGCTCACATGGCCTTTTAAGCCAGGTGAGCTAAACATCAGGTAATGACCGATAAGAAAACGTTCTATTAAAATTCGATTTCAATAGAGATAACGTCTTTAAGTTTTTAATCAGTTCAATTAAACTAACATCAAAAAGACCAGCTACTGATTGCAATAATGGAAAACAACATTATATTTTATATAAGAAAGGATTACATTACATTACTCATTTGCCATAAAAATATAGTTTACAGGGTTAGTGAATACTCTCGGGCACTAACAGTACACCAGCAGTGGCATCCACCCAGTGGTAACAAATGACGATAGCAAATCATTTATTCTATAAGGGTTAACTAACAGAATATTTTCCATGAAATCGAGGATAATTTTAAATTAAAAAAAAATAAACAATTATACGTTATTATCATCATGGTACATATATAACACTATGAAATAATAGTACTATTCCTAGTAATTCACACATTTCATCAACGCCGACATCGATTCTTGTAAGGCAATTAACAAAACGATTGGAATTGATTTTAGTCATAGAAACAAAAACAAATTACTGACAACATCTCCTTTTTCAACTGTTGACACTAAGGACTGTAAGTCTCGTTGAATTTTGGAACTAGCGGGTATATATAATTTGTACCCGGAAGTTGCATTTTTAACAAAAATTTGACGTTTCAAGCAAATATTTGAACGTCATAATATCAAAACGTCATGTTTTGGTGCGTACTGTTTTTGAATTACGTTTCAAGCAAATATTTGAACGTCATAATATCAAAACGTCTTGTTTTGGAGCAAAACGTTTTCGAATTACGTTTCAAGCCAATATTTGATAGTAATTATATCAAAACAACATGTTTTGGCGCGAAACGTTTTCGAATTACATATCTATCGTGATTTCTCCATGTCATATGACGAGACTAATATACCCTACTTCAAACAACACAAATGGCGTAATTACATTTGAGAACCTCGATTTTCATTGGCAAATAGTGTGAAATTTTGATAAAACAAAAAATATTTCCATGCGATTGAATTTTGGAATTACTATAATTTAGTTGCAGAAATACTTGGTCTTTCAGGTTTTTTTTTAGAAATTCAAAGTCAATCAGAAATTTACAATTTAATCGTGTGATATCTTTCGACTAATGATATATCTTCGATAAAATGAAATTCTATAATAATAATAAGAAATAAGAAAAAAAAAACCCGAAATTGCAGTGAATTGAAGTTCTTCCAATGACCATTTGAATTGAGTAAAACAATTATAGTCTCCCAGAAATTGGCTTGAAAGACCTTTTAATTACATTTAGTCTACCATTTACCTGATTTCACAAATATATGGATGTTTATCTTTCATGTTGTCGTCATTCCACCTGTAATAAGCTTTGCCGTATGCCATATAGTTCAAACCGAATTCGTTTACAGGGTCATTAGGTTCCGTTTCGGCCCAATCTGTATAAGTGAATCTCTTTCCAGTTGTCGCCCAGTGCCAATATCCTGTGCCAATCTTAGTTCCACCGAGCCAAACAAAATCTATCAAAACAGTTAATTTTAAGGATGTAGTAAGATGAAATTAAAAAAAAAACCATACGATTTAAAATTGATAACATAAATTGAAAGAGCATTGGTAAAGGAATAAAGTCAGGTAAAAATATTGATAGGTTATGGACCTTGTTTTCAAGATATTTCACATTTCTAAAATTGGCAGGAAAAGCTCTCTTGGGCTTTTACCTTAGTATAACATGGAAATATTAGTGATTTTTTTCACATGAAAGGAAAATCAACAATCTTGTGAAATTTTGCCAACTTACCTTAAATTACCTACTGAAGACTTTGGTGACTAGAAAATTGGTTGTAATGGGGCAAAATATATTACATAGTAAAAATGGGTAAAATCCGAGAAATCCGAATGACATTTAGGAATTTCAAAACCTCACCTTACTACATCCTTAAGTTAAAAGGCAAAGGGTAAGGAACATAACTCTTCAAAATCACTTGTATGTTGGCTATAAGTTTTTCTATATTTTTTTAAGCTTCAAAGTAATACTGGTGATTATAATTCTTTTTCATATATTAAGGTAGATAGACACTGTTGCGCTGCTCAATTCAATCGCGCATTAGAAAAATAAAGAGCCGGATACGGGATAGGTTTGATTTTAGTGCCGGAAAAGTAATATGACGGCTTTTCGTTTGTGACGTCATAATTGAATGGCAAATGTGAAAGGTCACATTTCGTTTAGTTTGCCGCTAATTAACTCCCTTTTCCCGTAAACAATGTTTGATCCGGAAACTTTGCAAAATATCTCCGTGGAAAGCATGGTGACATGTACATTTTATAATGGTAACCAGTAAATTACATCATAAACTACCTGTTCACAAAAATACATCAAATTTTCATGGATAAAAAGTTCATTTCCATTAAGCTTAAAATTGCCTTTTCATATTTTCCCCGTGCATTCTATGTAAATTATGTTGAAAAAATGGCTAAAAATGAGCAAACTTTGATCTGAATTCTAGAAAAAGCAAGCACGGTGACCCATACTTTTTATTGCAGATTTCGGGTAAGTAGGATTGGTTTTTCAATTGTGCCGACTTACAACAAAATCTCATGGATATGAATATTACTGTCTATCTACCTTAAATGCTTCACAAATATTGATAAAACTGACGGTTTCAAACACCTTACTTATTTTAAGAGTTATCTCACTTTACCAGGGTCTACTACTAATGCTGTGCGATCAGAAAGTACTACACTGTAAAACTAATTGCATTGTAGGAAAAACACATTCAACAGGAAAATATAAGATTACACCAGTTTTGTATATTAAGTACAATATTTTCAAGAGCTTTATATCGCTTGTCTGGACCATGACTTATCGAAAATCCCATAATCCATTATAAATGACTCAATACCGAAGTTACAGAGAATAATTTAGTATGTTCAATGCTACTGACCACACATGACTTTAACAACTTTGTATTGGAGGAAGTGTTTATCCCAGGACTATTGTTTAAAAGAGTTTTAAGCTGGCACAATTGATTCAGACGAAAAGATTACTGAAGGTTTAATCCACAGGAAAAAAATGTCTAAATGTTTTGAAATGTCTAATATGTGTTGTGGTCTCATGTCATTTACTCCATATCCTTTCGTAAAATATTTAGGACAGGAGTTTGTCTTTTAATGCAGCGTGGAGTTGGTAAAATAATTCAAAGATTATATCTTATGTGTACACTTTGTTCTTGGTCTAAAACCTGAGGTTTAACTCCCCCATTGCAGTTTTGTCTATAGCTATATCTGATCGTGATATTACTGATTATTCGGATATCTTTTGGTTTTATGCATTTTTATTGCTTATCAAAATTATTGAAGTTCGAGTTAACATATGTGCTATGATCTTATGTTCATTTACTCCATATCGTTTCGTAAAATATTTATCCATTTCGCTGTGATCTTGGATAAGCCCGCCCCCACAAAAAAATATTGACAAATTTTAAAGGGACTACTATAGAAATATCAGCCAAATTCGTTTCCATTGGTCCAATTGCCAAAATGCTTAACGCTAAGAAACTATGTTAAAAGCCAAATAATTATTTCGTAATTACAATATTGGAATCAAAACAATCCATACAGGCTATATTGGATTACAAAAATATAAAAGGGACACGAACAGATTTCAGTGACCAAGTGATTTTCAAAACAGCTGTAGTTCCGAAGGCAAAAAAGCTAAAAGCAGTGCTTGCTTGAAATGTCTGATTTAAAAAAAAGGAAGAAAAAAGCAAACATATGTTAGCAAAATGAAGCATATCAAATAGATCATTTTCATGTTTGTAACACGAAAGCCCTGGACATGTTTTACATTTTTACATTTAAAGCTATCCTCAATTTCTATTTATCCTAAATGAGAGACGTGTGCACAGGGAAAATATGCTGTCTGTGAACCCTTTTATTGAATACATGATTTGATGTCGTCTTACATATAACAAGAAACAAGTCGCCTCTTCGCCATATGCAGAAACTAAATTAACGGTCTTTAGTATTTGTTATTTGTTAAAACAGGGTCGATGCCACTGCTGGTGAACTGTTAGTCCCTGTGGGTATTCACTAACCCAGTAGTCAGTATTTCGGTACTTACCCGAAAGCCGATTTTATTTAGCAACTTGCAATATCATAATTATTGTAAATTTTGTTGAAAACTTAGGAGTATCTCCCTCATGCAAAGCTCTGTCCTAACCTGATTTTGGATTTCAATTTAGATCATATTTGGTTATTCGTTCCGTATCAGTTCTTGAACATCTTTCGAAAAGTTATAAATTGTATCTGCACTGATGATGAATAAGATGTCGAATCAGATATATGCAGAAACTAGATTGAAAGTAACTTCAGTATTTGTTATTTGTACCACTTTTGATTTTTTCACAAGCCCATTAGCGAAACTTCTCAAATAAAAAAATGCAAGGATATAGAGTAAATACATATGGCACAAACGGAACAACGCTTTTCTTGCCGTTCTTCATCTGGAAGTAACCATGAAGCCTTCAGCAATAAGCTGTACCAATACCTCAACTAAATTTCAAGACGATCTCTAGCACCGGTTTGAGCGGAATTTATTTCTACATGTTGAACAATCCATCTTCATGGATATAGCATACAGGGCCATGAAAAAGTATAAACAAAACTGGCAAATTGTTGTTACAATCACTGTCATCCGTTGACTGATCAACACACTTATGTCTCAAGCTAGTGGACAATGCCAACATAAATACAAACAGGCCAGTCATCAACTGCATTTTGAATGCAAAAATATTTTAGCGAATGCTTGATGTAACGACATTAATGAAGTAAAAATATATGATCCGTGGTAGAGATTCCTTTTCTGAATCCAGCTTGATATCAATATTTTTCATTTGTGAAAAGACGTTAATCTTTCATTTAAAAAAAATCGGAACAAAACTTATCTAAACTTAGAAAAATCTAGGAGAGGTGCCTAAAAACTTGTATTTATCGAGTTTTTAAACATTTGAGAACTTATATAATAACAGCTCATATCTACCTTACACACAGAAGTCAATCTCGTTATAAATCATTAGCTTACATTACGTTGGTACCGGAAACAATGAAAATCATAATAATATTTACGTGGAGCAGACCATGCTTACCCTTCCGGAGCACCTGATGATACCTCAGTTTTTATAGTGGTTCACACTGCTAGTGCTTTGGTTTTGTGGCGTTTTTTTTTTATCATTTTTGTTTGTTTGTTATGTCTTTGTCATACTGTCTCAATTCGTGTTGCTGTGAATTGCCGTGATTTTGGATTTATGATTTAAAAATTTCCCCTTTCCTCGTTCTTGCTTCGGTATTCGTTTGCCGATGTATTACAACAATGAAAATGCATCCTTTAGTATCTCTTGTTGTCAGTTTTTACATATATTTCGATTTATGGGTTTACAAATGTTCTAATAAGATCTGCTCTCAAGAGACATAAATTGACGAAATGTACATATGCAGAACTTAGTTCACGGTACCTTAGATATTTTGTTATTATTTACAAAACAACGGCAGTAGAATACCGAAGGAACAAAGCACAAGATTACACAAATCAAAGTCCAGAGACAAGGCAAAAGCAAGAACACCAAAAGACGGAAGACCAAAGACACCACATGTACACAAAACACAGGAACATTACATATATAACACAAAAAACTAAAGCACTAACAGTGTGAATTCTCAATAAACAAGAGTGACATCAGGTGCTGAGGAAGGGTAAGCATGTCCTGCTCTGTACAAGTAATTAATAGTTCTCACCACAAACATGACAAAATATTTTTAATCGACCAATCGAACGAATGTACTGTTGAACAATATGAGTTAAATATGATTTGTTTTAATTACTGCTGGTAGCTAATGAATACGGATTCTTAATTTAAAGAAATGAATTTTGTATGTTTTAATTTCGTATGAACTCGATGCAGCGGAACTCTACAAAATGAATATAAATACTTACATTTTCTTGGGTCTGAAATGGACAAGAGCTTCAGTTAGTTGGAATGATTTAAATTTGTACTATGTGTTATACTAATTGTCCTTAAATATATTGATCTTGCATACATTTAACAATCTCTGAAAGTTATGATACCGTAGTTTTGTTTGCACAACATTGCTACAACTACGCACAGTTAATTTTTATTAGACATTATATGTTATTTGTATCGCGCTTTTGAACACATGGCAAATTTCACAAAATAATGAGAAAATAACAATTAGGTGAGCTAAATTATAACGACAAACCAATACCTATGTAAAGGAAAAGTATAAAATCCAGTATAATAAAAAAAAACGGCTATGTGGTAATATTAAAACTTTAAATGCCCTTCATGGATTTGTCCAATATTTCATTTTCAAATAATAAAAGTTTTATGTTGAAAGTAATATCCATCTTGTTTATTTAGGCACTTTGTGTAAAAGTAGATTGTAGTTTAATTTCTTTGGCCGAAATTTTTGCTTTTCAATAGAGATTCGCGCTACAACTGGTTACTCACAAAGCGTTGTTGTAAGACATCTTATTGAAACGATGACGGACTTTTTAATTTACGCGTTCCGGGATTTCTTTCACCTTTCTTACCCCTAGCACTGAAATGGAATTTGTAAATCAAATTTGTTTATTAATTGATTAAACTGTGAATTGACATACACTTATTAGTCTGTATAGCTATCTGTCTTACGAAGGCATTTTCCTCTTTTGTTTCTATCTCCGCGAGTTTTCCATCCACCCGATGACAATCTTCCTGTCAAATAGACATTGTCTCCATTAAAATCTGCCTTAGCTAGTAAAACAGAAATACATGCTGACTGTTAAAGGTCCTATACTGTTAAATGTCCTATATTTACAATGACCTGTAAAGCCTTATGCTTTGTGCGTCAGAGCTTCCAATCTCAAATCCCACTCTTACACTCACCCCTATCAATTTCACGCTTTATTAAGGTAGTAGACCTAGGGTAAGGGAGATTACTCTTTAAATCAGTAAAACGTTTGAAAAAGGGCAGTCACCTCCTACGCTGTCTATTAATAGAATTAAGTCTAAATTTAGGGATCTTGGTAAAAAATATGTGTTTGTACCTGTTGACAAGGCTTCTAACAACGTTGCTATTGTCTGAAAGAAATACTACATCGATATTCAACAAAACGAACTGGACAAGTCAGACACTTTCAAACGTACCAATTGGGACGAAAACACGCTAACTAAACAACATTATAAGGAAACAGATATGCTTAAAGTTCCACCTAAAGATAACATCTTACCTACCATGTACTGGGTTCCGAAGCTTCACAAAAATCCCTTTAAACATCGTTTTATTTCTGCATCTAGTAAGTGTTCTACTACTAATCTATCAATCCATTTAACTAGTTCACTTACTTGTGTAAAGGAGTTGGTTATTAATTACTGTGAAAAAAACTTATCAAAACTCTAGTGTAAATTACTTTTGGAGTGTAAAAAATTCTATTGAAGTTTTAGATAAACTACAATCAATCCAAAGACCAGTCTCATCTATTGACAGTTATGATTTTTCTGCACTTTATACTACCCTTCCACATGATTTGATTAAATCCAAATTGGGACAACTTATTAAATGGTCTTTTAAATTTTCTGGTCTGCAGTTCATTTGCTCTAACAAAAAGCAAGGATTCTTCTCTAATATTACCTACAATAATCATTGTTCCTGGACATGTGATGATATGATCAATGCACTCAATCTTTTGCTGGACAATATTTTTGTTCGTTTTGACAACACTATTTATCAACAGGTCATAGGTATTCCCATGGGTACAAATTGTGCACCGCTAATTGTAGATCTTTTCCTTTTCCGTTACGAACGAGACTTCATGAAAAAACTTAAAACGGAACCATACCAGTGATAAACTTATTTCTATTTTTAATGATAACAGCAGGTATATTGACGATATCCTTACTATTGATAATCCTCAGTTTTTAGATTATGTAGACATTATTTACCCGCAACAACTAAAATTAAATAAAGCTAACAATGATTCAAAATACTGCCCTTTTCTGGATCTAACTATCATTATTGACTCTGGTAAAATAAAAACTAAAATATATGATAAACGGGATGATTTTGATTTCACTATTACTAATTTCCCTTTTATTTTCGGCGACATCCCTCTAGCTCCATCCCACGGAGTGTATATTTCTCAACTGGTACGATTCGCACAGGTTTGTTCTACTCTTGACGATTTTAATGAACGTAACCTTATTATCACAGCCAAACTTTTACAACAGGGTTACAGATTTCATAAGTTGTTGAATACATTTAAGAAGTTTTATAATAGATATGAACATTTGATATCTAAATATGGCGTCACTCGTAAACAGCTTATTACTAAGGGCATTTCTAATCCTCGTTTTTACGGTAATATTGTTAAAAAATGCCAGAAATTGATTAAAAATCCAGAAAAGCTGGGACGTAACTTACATTCTTTACGTAATAGGGGATATCGACAAAATATACTGCTTGCATCCGTTAAATTAGCTTTGACACCTAATGACCTGAAAATTTTCCACACACACTGGCCTTTCACTGATACTGCCGATGTCTACTGAAATTTATGATGATTCTTGACCAAACCCTTCAGGAAGTTTTGAGTTTGATTTTTCTTCCGTAGTGCGACAATGTTCTACCATCAGTCTAGGCTCCTTGAGCTAGCCGGTAGTTTAGCGGCGAGCACCCCTTGACCCATCTTTCAAAATTACGTATTGTTTCTTTCTTTCCGTTCAAGATTGTGGTCATGGAGTTAGTAGTCTATCTGTATTGGGTTTATTCGTATGTTTATTATACTATAGGGAAACGGGACAGATAAAGGGGAGGTTTGGATGCCCATAAACCGGTTTAACCCTACCGTTGGCTTTTGCTAGTGCCGGTACCAAGTCCGGCTGTCCCGAGTTCCTATTGTTTTCTACGTTTGTCGCTTGTCTTATTCGTGTTTTTCATGTGTAGTTCCATGGCAGATTAAGACATGTAACTATAATTTTCAGCCATTGTGGGTGTTTCCTGTTATCCATTCTTTTACATTTATTGATGCTTTTTATGCATTTATATGAAAAAGAATTAAAATCATCTTTTTTACTTAGAATCTTGGAAAATATTTATAAAATTAGTTTAAAAACGTTTAAGTGATGTTTAAGAGTTATGTCCCTTTACCTAGGTCTACTACCTTAATATTCCAAAGAAAACATTTCAAACAGAAAAACGATCCTATTATCATTAGAAATAACCAGGCTCAACTGGTTCATATTGGAAAAGAATTTTCTCCGATACGACATTTATTTATGAAAGTATCATTAAGCGGGAAAATATGAGGAGGCCCTGAATTACTACAAATTTTCAGTGGAGGTCACAGATATGAAAGCATGTTATACATTTTCCTGCCCTTCAACGACACAAATTTGGTATCAAATGCCTTGCAATAACCACCTGAATTTCTCCCAGAATGCACCACATTGCGTCTGAGGAAAAAATTCTGGGTAAGACCCTCCCGCCACCCTCTTGGAATTCAAACCCCTCGATAGCCCTGTTCTTAAACAAGCATACAGAAGAAATGTATCACTTTAGTGTTAAAATGGTTTGATCATAAACGTTTAAATTAAAAATAAAATAGATTTTGGCATCACCGTCTATTTTAGCCCAAAACTGAAATTGAAAATTTAAGGTGTTTACAACAATATGCTATTCTCTACCGATATAAACGCGTGAAAGTTTCTTACTTTGCGGATTGTCGGAGAAATCATTTTTCTCCAGTGAAGCAAATTAAAGGGGTCAATTCGGGTATAATTTGGTATATTTTCTATCATTTCATTAAATAGAAGGGTAATGACTTGAAATCATCATTTTCGGATAATAGGGCACTACTTATAGACTCACTGCTAGTGCTAAAATAAGAGCGAATCAGACCCATAACAAATTCATTTCAATAACTGGGTAGGTTGAGATCTTCTGTCATATGTATAGAACTTGTATCGTTTGTTGAGATTGTAAGTCATAATTGTTAAGGTGGTTTGCCAGCAGTTTTCTTAGTGATTGAGATTATTATTCATGTCCAGAAAGAGCGGATTTTCTTTTACGTTTGGATCCATTACGCGACGCGCCAACACTGTTTTATAAACAGGTAATAATGCACGACCATGTATCATATGGTTCTTCTTTTAATTCTTTCAGTGCCATCGCATTTTCGCGGTATTTTACGTTAAATGCCAGGCTGTTTTCAAAACGTACACCCGAAAACATCGGTGCTCTGATGTCAACAATAGATTTGCGTCATTGGTTTTTGTGAACAAAGGACTTAGACATCCATCAATCATTTCAAACAAAAATGAAAAAAATTGCGTTAAAGTTTGAATTGTTATTTAGGACGGTTTTGTGGTGTGCATTCCTATGCCTAAGTATGGAGAGTGTGGTATCAGGATATCTTCAGAGAAACGAAGACTGTGGGTCTGTGTTTCTAGCGATTGTTGGTCTAGTCTGGATAAAAACACTATGGCTTTGCTACTTGCCAGCATAAACTGAAAGGAAAATAGAATGAATTGAGCATTTGTGTCGGCAAAACTGGGACCCCAATGGACAATTCCTACCTGAACAGTTGTTAAATATGTCGGGGTATTTTCATTTTCAATTCATTTGGTAGCGCCAATATTGCTGCCCACGGTGTAACTGAAAACGATATCGAATTACTACTAAAAAAACAAAAATAACCTTAGTAACAACTCAAATAATCCCACTGCATATAAATACTCAAAAATAAAAGGCATTTAGATTCCCATTTGTAGCTTCGTATATGTTTTGACTGCCATTTCATTTTTTATGCACTACTGATCACATTACTACTTCCGAAATTTGAAATAACAATATTTGCAATGTTTTTTTTCACCGAAAGTACAAAGATGTCATAACGCTCTGCAAGTGGCTATAAAAAACTTACAACTTACAACATCTAACAATCATTCTATGATTGACATTAATTAAATAAAAGTTGCTGAAAGGAGGGAAAAGGTGATACCAAAGATATTCAAGTCAGATGTTTTGATTTGAAACCCAAATGTGAAAGCAAAACGTGTTTTTTTGTTAAATAGGTCTTCACAGAAGAACCATTTTTTTCATATTACATGAGAACATACGTTGTCGAAATGCGCATATGCAGAAACAAAATTTACAGTACATGTAACTTCGGTATTTTGTTATGTGTTATGAATAAGTTATTGCTATGATTCTTTATACCTTTTGTCAATCACCGAGTAACACTGGAAACAAAACGGATAGATGGGGGAACGCTTAGGACATATAAAGTATTTATAAAGTAAAGATGGTATGAAAATGTCTTACTTTAGTTTAGCTCCTCCCCTTTTGTAAAAAAAAAACCAAATGAATAATAATCGAAAATAGACAAATAAAGAAAACGTTTCTTCAGATGTTACGTCCATATTCCACTTGGTAACACCAATGATCTTTATGTTACACCAAGAAAAAAACGATTTCACTTCTATTTTCTTGACATTATAAATTGTCGCCTTTCGACTTGAAATTACCATCCACTTTTTTTGTTAGACTTACAGACTCTATAATTAATATAAAAACGTGATATATTTTAGGGTCTGGAGAAAATGGACCCGGAAGTTGCATTTATTACAAAAAGACATGACGTTTTAAACAAAACGTTTTACCTGACAATGTCCCAATGTCATATCTTGACGGGAAACTTTTCCGAAATTGCAATTGTGATCGTGATTTCTCGGGCGTCACATGACAAAACTTACAGGTACATAGCCTATTGGCAAGTAAGAAGGGTGAAGAAATTAAGGTCCAAGTCCGGCTATCCCGAGTTCCTATTGTTGTCTTCGTTTGTCTTTCGTCTTTTTATTGTTTTTCTTGTGCAATAGGCCATATCCGAGTTCTGGTATTTAGATTTACCAGTTGTTGTTTGTCCGCCCTACGTCACAAACATGTCCGCCCCCATGTGACCAGTTTAATGACGTTGTAGGCTTTGTGACATGACGTTTTCTATACTGTGACGTGTTGGAAAGTGGTCAGGTAAATCCTGATACCACAGCTCGGATATGGCCTATTCCCTCGTAGATTGTAGGCATATGATTGTAATTTTCGACCATTGTAAGTCTTTTATGTTATCTGTGCTATATTAATTCGATATTTCATGTGTAACTGATCTAAAAGAAATTGGTATCTAAGTATGGGAAGCATAGGTAAGTTCTGTAGCCAGCAGATGTAATAGGGCGTGTCAAGCATTTCCTTATATGAAATTGAGTGGTCTTAGTACTCGATTTATTATTTTTCCAAATGATGTATTCGATGAAAATGATTTATGTTCAGCGTTCAGGAAGTTCACGCGACCCGAAGAAAATGTATGTGAATCCTTATAATTTGCTGATTTTTTCCAGTACATTATATTGCAATATACTGATCAGGCTTTTTCTTGGATTAACATCCCTTTAACTTACAACAAAGTAAGATTACTCCTGCTACTGCCCGAATACGAAAAAAAATATTGGCAAAAAGAAATACATATGGAATTGGATGGAGGCTCTGTTTTCGTATGCGTTGTGTCAAATTCTACATTTTACAGTTATTTTTTTCGTCGCGCGTTTTCTTATATTGACAAATATGAATTTAGATTTATATGCTTAACCAACTTTTTCTTTACAGTTCACCAGTTTTTGTAAGTGGTAAATGACTTTCGAAAATTCGTTCCAATACTAACAAAAAAGGCAATTAAGTTATCTATAATTGATTGATAGCACGTTCATGACGGCCCCTAGCAGCGGTTTGAGCGGAATTCATTGCTAATTGTCGAGCAACGCTACATCCATGCTTTTTTACCTAATGATTCATGGATGTGGGATCGTCAACAAACATAACCTTAACTGGCAAAGTGTTCTTACAATCGATGTCATCCATTGCCCGACAAAAAGACGATAGAAGACGATCACAACATTTAAACTACCACAGTGCACTCATCGAGGAGCAAAGTTATAAGAAAATAATTGTACAGATGTACAGATAACAAAAGATTTATAAAAGATAAAATTATTTAATAGACAATTTAAAGTAAATAGATCAGATTTGATTAAATTTAAAAAACTGGATATAATAAGTCTTATATTTTAAAAACAAATTAACAGCTTTTAAAATTGTATAAAATGTGCAACGTGTGTCGGCTACATCCACACAGTCATGTGAAACCTGTTGTATTGTGTGAGCACAATTAAACAAAATACACTCAGGTCGGTCTTCACCATTTCAAATGTAACCATGAAGTATCCAAAAATGTTATTGCAATGACCAAAAATACTATATACATAATATAAGCACTTTTTGATAATGCGTG
This sequence comes from Modiolus philippinarum, assembly GCA_002080025.1. Classification (NCBI taxonomy): domain Eukaryota; kingdom Metazoa; phylum Mollusca; class Bivalvia; order Mytilida; family Modiolidae; genus Modiolus; species Modiolus philippinarum. Next base: position 10,700 of record MJUU01011863.1, on the reverse strand, counting down.
CCAATAAAGTGAAAAGAATGAATCACTATCGGCCAAGTGCGAATCGAACCAGGGATTCTTACTGTTAATAGCGATGTTATATTACTGTAAACTATTGAATTATGGGAATATCAGCTTTGTTTACCTTTTGAAAACAATAATATAATCACATTAGAGGTAAGTTCTTATTTTAGAATATCATTTTTTAAATAAAACGGGTCTAAAAAGGCAAAATATTACGTTTGTCTAATTTGTAAACGCGTATTTAAATGACCTCTTGCTACCTAATATTTGTAAACTGCGAATCATTATTTTCATCTATTGTTGTCAAATTACTGAAGGAGGCGACTCATTATTGCAGTCTACAATATCTATACATTTTAAATTAAATATACAATTCAACACATTTCGTTGTTGTTTAATCAGAAAATGTACTTAATACGAAAACAATTCAATATACATGTTTACGTTATGTCTTCAACAGGTACTAGAATTATCTTTATGTTCTTTTTGTTATTTGTTCTTTGTTTGATTATCTGCAGTGCAATGTTTCATTCTAACCTAATGGGACACAAACTCTAACATAAAATTTGTCGAAATGCAAAATCTATGTTGAATAAAAGGAATTGAAAGACTTTGCATTAAAATTAAATACAGCTGTCGTAATTGTAAATTAATCTGTAGATTCTGCAACTCACAATTGGAGTATACATAACCAGCGCGAAAAGAACATTAATTTTAATTTGAATTGAAAATTTTTAGAACTTTAACTAAAATGAAGTGCCTTGGTTTTATTTTCGTGTTTTCGTGGATGTCTGTTGTCATTGTTTCTGTTTTCTTGTTTTACCAAGACTCTAGACTTTAATTTTTATAATTAAAACTTTTTTTTTCTTCAGCGTTTCAAATCTGTAGAGATTTAAAAACCTGACTGACGGTACAAAGCCAAAGACATATCCAAAACTTTATTTCGATTGATTGATTGATTGAATATTGTTTAACGTCTACTCAGCAATATTTCAGCTATATCAAGACGAGAACAAGTTTGTTAATAAATAATCACTTTGGGGTATGGAAAGGGCCATGGGACGGGAAATTCTGACTGCCACTGAAAAAGTAGGGTGAAATCGTCAAGGGCGGGAAATTTAGCCTTGTAGCCGATCACCTACGGACCACCCCAAAAAGAGCTTGCTACAAGGGTTCTTTTACGTGCAGGAAGCGTGGCATTTCTTCCAACACGTGGACCTGAGTTTACATCCCATCCGAAAGATGGGTTGTGTATTTATTAATCCCGCACAACCACGGAATGGATCCTATTTCTATATCCCGGGACCCTCGGGGTCAGGCTCCGTTTAGGAGGGGTCACACCCCGCAAGCCGGAGATACTAGGTCCTATTTCTATATCCCGGGGTTCCCTCGGGGTCCTCTGTTAGGATGACTCATACTCCAAGCTCAGAGGATACTGCGGGAACTTTATTTCGAAAGTGCAGGGATAATACGGTAAAATTAAATTACACGTAAAAATTACCATGGTCTAATTTTGCTCCTTTATATACTTATGGCCATAGCCAGAGCGATCCCTTGCCTTCACAAAAAGCAAGCAGACCTGCAGGTGCAAAAACAACCGAAAAAATGTGCATCTCAAAGGCGCTGACTTGGCGCAGGCATTTCAAAAGAAAAATGAGATTAACCGGTTTTATGACACACCCCTCTCCTTCAAATTTGGTAGTGTCCAGCAACAACACAACATCAACTGCCCGCGTCCAAAGATCACTGACAGTGAAAAAAAAATGCTCATCTCAGTTTTGAGCAAAAAACGAATCTTGAATCAAAGTTCGGACAGAAACTCTAACCCCACTTTTTCAAGCGTTTATATCTATCAGAACTTTTTCACATGGTCGTATGAGACGGAACACTGTAGTGAAGTCTTTTGAAATAGTGTTTTTAAGTCCCTTCCAATTAATGGACTGAAATCGCTCTTGATTTATAACTACCAGTAACTTGTAGACTCACATACCAAATATCAGATGAATCTCTACAACGATTAAGAAGAAAGTCCGGAAAATTTGTACATGTTTTGTATTTCAGCTACAATTTATAAGTTCAGGGCTTCTAACTCCGTTATAAATACATTGACCGGAACAAAAGTTTAACCTGATCTGTGATTCATGGTGCAGACAATATATTTACCAAATATCATGAATATCTGCAAACATTTTTTGATTAATTAGGATTGATGGATAGGCGAACGTACAAACATACGGAGCGCAAGCCTAGAATTCCCTTCGGCTATCGGAAAATGTACTATATAGCCTTTTTTCAGAATTGATTTTGTATATTCTAGAGCTATAAATGATTCCAATGTATATTCATCGATGCATTGATCCTTGTTATTTAGAGAAATTATCTAAATCGGAAAAATATAGGTAATCGAAATCGTCAAGAAACTTTTAGAAATTAAAATTTTTCCTTTAAAAAAATACAAGCCCCTTTGACATTTAAAGTAGGTATTAAACTGAGCAAGAAGAATATATCATGCCTTATCTGACCCCGTCTCAAACCAGACTATACCGGCGGATTTAATCCCCAAAAAATTCCAATGTGGGTCAAGATAAAGGGGGTTCCAAGGTACTTTGTGTCACCTAGCTTTTGGGGCAATTTTACTTAAATTTGGCATGAAGTTAAATAAAATCGAGAAAAATGATGTTCCAATCCCCGGACGACGACCCCCCACCCCTCCCAAGCCACTGGATACGCCAGTAAGAAAACAATTATTTTACGCTTTTAATTTAGCGTTTAAGATTACTGAAAACAATAAAATGCAAGATATATTCCGTTAAGGGTAAGTACGCAATGTGTCAAATAGTACCCTTTCTCATGTATACAATGTGTGCGCTCACTACTTGTTTTCATATATCAATTTAGCATTTTTAGCTTTGTACTATATTGAATTACGAGATTACTTTGGCGAATACCTACAAAATTGAGATATTATGACACTGACTCTTGAAAACGAAAAAAAAACTGTGTATTTTTATAGATTATAATTGGTGTAAGTCTGTTTAGTAAAGATCTTCAGATGCTTATGTAATATTAATAATTGTGTGCTTTTCTTTAATAATTGATAACAACAGGTAAAACATTCACTTTCTTTACACAAATGATTGTTTTATATAAATAAGAGGCGGTGTGGAAAAAGATTGATTGCGTGTAGTTGTAGCATTATTTTGCTGTATTTTGGCTCTATTGAGAATATATACATCTAAAACTATGCCCTTATGATATAACAAGTTAACTTCATTTAGTTCTTTTCACTGTTGTAATAGCCAGTTGAAAAACATATCGAGGTGGATCCGATTGGTATTTATATACCTGGGGTAGTTAGTACACACGTACTGAATTTATTTAAAATGATAATCGGTGTCGTTTATATTAGTCCATGGGCTGGAATAACCCCCGTGCACCCCCACCCCCCACCCCCACTTCCCAACCCCACCCATTTTTTTTAAGTCCGCATACATCCCCTCTTCAAAATATAACATGTTAACACGAGCATAACCTGCACGCACTGGTGGAATAGGGCCCATTTTAGACACACATATCGAAATTTAGGAAAATTTCGTTTTTCGTTCAAGTTTTTCTTTCAGTTGCTTCAAAATGTTGACCAAATGCTTCCTAGTTATAAATACGATGCATTAAATTATTGCTTATTGTATAAGCTTTACAAAGAACCCAAATTTTTACAATTTATATGCCCAATACGTTCCATAGCGCCATTAAACGTACCCCTACCCCTATGAAATATTGAGGAAAATTTAGATATTTTCATTGAAATTGCGTAAGTTTGATGGTCTAAAGAACCCGAAGTGCATCTCGATTCCCCATTCTGAAAATTGTTTTAAGTTTTTCAATCTATTTTCTTGAATATAAAACATGTTAACATAATGTTAACATATTCTTAAGGGCCAAAGTTTTATTTTCAAATAGACCAAATAAATGGATCTTTGAATATTTCCGATTTTGACTAAGTTTTTGCATTCTTTTGCCCAATATTACTTTTTAGTAAACAAATATCATTTAAAGTAGGTATCAAATGAAAGCTTATTATACGGGCTTTACAACTATTACAAATAATGGCCATTCTTTTGTAATATAAATATCATACATCAATAAAACTTACCCCTACTCCAACAAATTTACTGTACAATTGTCAATTTTTTGTCTATGTAAGCATAAAGTTAACCAGAACACGCAAAATGTGTGTTGTATATGACAATGTTTCATAAATTATACCATGATTTCGTATTTTAACAGCCATTTGTTGACCTAAACTCAGTATTTTGCCTAAAATTGATGAAAAATGGGAATTTTCAACATTTCAGATTTACCCAAATTTCACTGTTAAATCGTTATATATGCCAAATCTGGAGCATATATCTGCAGATATGCAAATTAATTGTTTTAAGCGATACATTAGTTGTCTGAAAGCATTGCTAAGAAAAACAAGAAGTGTTTGATGTGACTCAAAATACCGAAAATTCTACCCCTACCCCAACAAATTTTCCTTCAAATTGTCAATTTTTTGTCTATGTTCGCAACAAATTAACTCAAACACGCTAAATGTGTGGTGAATATGACAATGTTGCATAAATTACATTCTGATTTGGTAATTTAACAGCCATTTGTTGACTTTAACTTAACATTGTGCCCGAAATTGATGAAAAATGGGATTTTTCAATATTTCAGATTTGGCCAAAGTTCACTGTAAACCTGTTATATATGGCAAATCTGGATGATATATTTGCAGATATCCCAATTAATTGTTCTTTACAATACATGAGTTGTCTTTAAACAGTGTTTAGAATATCAAGGGATGTTTAATGTGACTCTGAATACAGAGAATCTTACCCCTACCCCAACAAATTTTCCCTAAAATTGTCAATTTTTTGTCTAAGTTCGCATAAAAATATCTACAACACGCAAAATGTGTGTTATATATGACAATGTTGCATGAATTACATCATGATTCGGTATTTTAACAGCCATTGCACCAGCCCAGTAGTCAGTACTTCGGTGCTGACCCGAAAGCCGATTATATTTGGAACCTTACAATATCTAATTTTCGTAAATGTTGTTGAAACTAAGGAGTATCTCCTTCATGCAAAGCTCTGTCCTTAGCTGATTTTTGCTTTCTACTTAGATCATATTTGATTATTTGTTGTCTATCAGTTTTTAAACATCTTTGACTTTATGGTCTTCCAAACGTGTAGATTTTATCTGCACTGATGAGACATAAGTTGTCGAAATGCGCATATGCAGAATCAAAATTCACAGTAACTTCGGTATTTAGTTCTTTGTTGACTTAAACTCAATATTTGGCTCAAATGGATGAAAAATGGGAATTTTCAACATTTCAGATTTCTCCGAAGTTCATTGTTAAATCGTAATATATGTCAAATCTGGAGGATTCATCTGTAACTATGCCATTTAATTGTTCTAAGCGATACATAATTTGTCTTAAAACACTGTTTAGAAAAACAAGGAATCTAAATACCGAAAAACCTACCCCTACCGCAACAAATTTTCCCTATAATAGTCATTTTTTTTACTATATTCGCATAAAAATAACCAAAAACACACAAAATCTGCATTGAATATAACAATGTTGCATAATTTCTATCAAGATTTTTCATTTCAAGTTCCACTTGTCAGCTTAAACTCAATATTTTGTACAGAACTGATGAAAAATGGGAATTTTCAGCATTTCAGATTTGTCCAAAAGTTATATGTGGCAAATCTGGAGGATTTATATGTAGATGTGCCAATTCATTGTTCTAACCGATATATAAGTTATGTAAAAAAAAATGTTAAGAAGAACAAGGAGTGTTCAATGTGACTCTAAATACCGAAAATTTTACCCCTACCCCAGGAAAATGATGCTTTAAAATCCCCAGAATATGTATGTCTGTACATTTATATGAACAAAACATACTAATATTTTACTTTCTTTAAAAAAAGCATTTTATCGCAATATGCAATTTTAACGCCAAAATATGGGTAAAATTGTATATTTTTGGCGCTTTTCGTGAAAATTGGATTTTTTAGCATTTCGGAATTTCACAAAATTTAAAATTATCCGTGCCCATAAACCACACACATGATCTTATTTGTGATATTTGTGAGTCTATTTGTATTTTTGTATTTGAAATGATATGTTTATGGACCTTTATGCAATGTTTAAGCTTTTCAAGCTGAATAAAATGAAATAAATTGTGTTGAATATTTGTGGTAAGGGGTTATATGTTTGTAATTTATGAGACTGTAGTTATTCTAAAAATGCTTAAAAACATATTTTCTTATGGCTTAGATATAATGAAAGGGTATCTAATCAACATTTTCAAGTTATATATCAATTTCATGAAGTATTTGCATCTCAAAGTCAAAACAGCAGAAATTCTGAAAAACGGAAAATTCCCATTTTGCATACAATTTCAAGCAGAAGAATCAAAAAGAGACCTCTTAAAAAGTTTAAATAAACTTAAATGATCTTCTTCATTACAGCTTTAGTGAAATACACACTAGAATTCCAATTAAACATTATTCTTTAATCATTTAGAGCATAAATATTTCATATTTTCCCTTAATTTTTAGGGGGAGGGATGCTTATTTTGACATTTCTGACCCTATAAGGCGTATGAAACTTAAATCTTTGCACACGATTTGTTGCTAACATATTATAAACATTATTTCATCGGCAATCATTCAGATTTTTATGACCATAAAGTGAGAAAGTCGAAATTGTGAAAAAATCTAAAATTCCGAAAATTTCCATTTTTCAAAAATTTTATAGCGAAAATCGAAATTTTGTGGACATTAAAGGTTTTATTTTCCAACATTGTATCACAACAGATAAGTTAGGCACAAAAACTAGATCAAATGACGAGGATTGTTTATCTGAAAGGAATTGACAGCCTAAAATTGTCATTTTCGCTACTTTTTTGCAGGAGGAGGGGTACATTTTTTGTATCTTAAGATCACAAAAATGGCGTAAAGTGCCCAAACTTGAGTTCATTGTAAAGGATATTATATTAGCTTTAATTTGGTACCAAATGTCACTACATATTACTTATCATTAAATAATTATGGAGGTTAAAAGATAAAACTTAGGTTAAAACGAAAATACAAGAATTTTTCGCGGTGTACTATAAAAGTGGCCCTATACTGTCTATGCGTGCAGGTTATGTTCGTGTTAACATGTCTTATTTTGAAGAGATGATAAAGGAGGACTGAANCAGAAATAATTTACGCGTTATTAGTAATAATTGTTTTACTCGATTCGTACTTGGCTTGTAGTGATGAATGATAACAGCCAATAAAACTGTTTATACTGTAAAGTCTTTTCCACAGATCTAAATTAAAATATCAATAAATAATTTTTGGATGGTTTGTGGTTCTAAAATGACATTATTCGTATTGCACATTTTCTTTAACATTTGAACATGAGTGCCCTGTATTTGTCTATATGTTGTAGTTGTCCACTAGCTTAAGACACTAGTGTTTTTGTCGGGCAAAGGATGACAGTGATTGTAAGAGCACTTTGCCAGTTTAATTGATGTTTGTTGACAATACCGCACCCATGACCAAGAAAGACATGGATGTAGCGTTGCTCGACAATTAGCAAAGAATTCCGCTTAAACCGGTGCTAGGGGCCGTCTTGAACTTACTATGAGGTATGAGCAAAGCTCATTGTCGAAGGCCTCATGGTGACTTCAAGATGAAGAACAACAATAAAAGCGTTGTTCCTTTGCTTGTTTTTTACCATGTATTTGTAGAGACTTTGTCTCATGTGCATTTACTCCATATCCTTTTATTCACCATTTACTTTGTATGATTAATGATAATAAATAGATGATTCATTTTAACTAGGTTTGCATGCAGAATATTGTTCTTTCAAAAACATCTATTGAATTAAAGAAATAACGAGCAAGAAAAAAAATCTAAAACCCGTATTATTAAATTCATACCCTTACAGTGGCTACGGTCATCCTATATTTTCTAGATTTCGTTACGGCGTATGCATGCGGGGGCATGAAATAAAATCAGACATTTCAGAGAATTGTGAATGTATTCTTCATTATAAACCAGTCCGTCTATTTTAACTGTTAGAGAAAAAGGTTCAGTGTCAAAGAGGTCCAGGTTATTTTTAGCATTTTTAGACGAATTATTTCCCAAAACAATGTTTCAGTAATAAAAAAAATACCGGAGTTGCATAAAAAACTCTAAATTTTGTTATGCTGTACACGTGTTTCATCAAGGAGTAGGAGTAATCTCTCATCAGAAGCATTAAAATCAAATAACATGGAAAGCCATAATGCAAAAGTAGTCCAAAAAGAAGTACTCATTTCCAAAAATATCGAAATAGGGTTTGTAAGTCTCGTTGTACCGTATACGTGGTTATTTTCGCGGGATGCAAATTTCGCGATTTCTTTCAAAATTGGTGGGCTTTATATTCGCGGAACTCAAATTTTCGCCATTGCTTATCATTTACCGAAGAATGTCTCATATAAATTATATTTTGCGGTATGCAATTTTCCCGACTTCGCAATGGTCGCGAATGAAGTGAAAATTAAGTCCTCGCGAAAATAACCACTTATACGGTATTTTGGACATTCCGGGACCAAAACCTGTACCATTTTAAATAAAAGTATATGAAGTTTAAAGCAAAATTTAAAATGTCATAATCCTGCACATCATATTTTGGCGGGAACTGTTTTCAAATTGCAATTTATCGTGATTTCTCGGTGTCACATGACGAGACTTACAGACCCTATAGAAGGCCAATTGTTTGAACATACCTGTGCTGCTGTCCAGTTCATTCGTGTCAGGAACGCTCTATAACATGATGTACCGTGGAATAACCAGTCCGTAGGACAATCTACAATCAATTAAACTCTTACTGAGAAGACATTTTTATGTTTTGAATAGACCTTTTCACGCTAACTGCGGGGTAGTCCATGAGCACACTCATTAAAAACTTCCGGAGGAAAATTCTTTTGTTCTACCCCAAGCCCCACCTTCCGGATATTTACGTTACACATGCTCACTGACTGACCCGCAGTTATCGCGAAAAGGTCTATTGCCAATCAAAAAATCGAATTGATGATACTCCTTTCATATTCACAAATGTAGACACAGAAACGTCTGGAATGATTATGACGTGTGTCAACAAAGAGATATAAGTACTTTAAATATTAGGAGTATGTATTAAAGTAAATGTAAAATGTAAACAAAACCATTGAGTCATGGAATTCAATTTAAGGCTACATGACATATGACAGACTGTTTAAGTCTACATGACATATAACAGACTGTTACATTGTATGCATCCAGCGAGATATTTCAGTCGAATAAATATGATATACAAATACAAGTAGCCGATAGAATATTGTCAAGCGATGCGAAACAGAGGTAAAAGTTTTCAATATTTCTTAGGGATGGCATTCTGCTCTCTTACCCTTCCAGCTATCTGTCATTTATTTTATTATACTGAATGTTATTAAACTCCGGTCGTTATTGAAAATCATTGAATCATGAACAGAGGGTCACCTGCTCAGTCAAATGACAATTTTGGGAATGTCAGCGGGGCAGTTTTTATAAAAATTTTAGATATGAAAGACTGTATTATCTAATTTTTCTTTTCAAAGATTTTTTAAAAGTATGATAATATAACAATATCTGCATACTATATATAAGTCATAAAAGATACATAAAAAATCTCTGTCACCTCCATTTGGTACATTTGCATGAAACATTTTTATCCCCCCGCTTAGCGAAAGCGGGGGGATCATGTAATGCAGTCCGTCCGTACGTACGTACGTACGTACGTACGTCTGTAGTGGCAAGGCATATCTCTGAAACCGCAACAGATAGAAACTTAAAATTTGGCATCATGGAAGAGTATATGACCCACTAGGGAATAGACCCCTAAAAATTGGAATTCGACCCATTGGGGCCAAATTATGAGCGAAAAACAAATTTCGCGATATCCAATAAATGGAGATATCTCCAAAAGTGTTAAAGCTAGGATATTGGAACTTATGTCACTACTTATATTGCCTTTCCCAAGTTGAAAGAGGGTATCAAAATTTTGATCCCGCCCTTAGGGGCAATGCCCTAAGGGGTTAAAAAATGTCTAAAAACGATTGTCCAAGAACTCCTCCTACACCGTAGAAGATAGAAACATGAAATTAGGTACACTAGTAACACTTGGGGAGTTGTCTGTGCCAAAGGTTTCGGAATTTTGATTTTGGCCCGGGGGGTGGGGCTACACCCTAATATGTAAAATCTCAAAATATGGTAAGATCAGTTCATATCCCCACCCCTTAACCATATATATTTATATTCCACATTTAAAGACGAGTTACTTGGTCACCCCCGGGGGTCAGCCCCAACCCCCTCATTTAGAAAATTACAAGTTATCTCAAAAACAGTTGAAGTCCCCACCCCTAAACCATATATATTCTTAATGGGCATGACAAGACGAGTTACATGATCACCCCCGGGGGTCGGTCAGGCCCCCTTCATTTAGAAAATTACAAGTTATCTCAAAAACAGTTGAGATCCCCACCCCTAAACCATATATATTCTTAATGGGCATGACAAGAGAAATTCAATGGGCACCCCGGGGGTCGGCCCCACCCCCCTCATTTTGAAAATAATAATTT